>JAJIBD010005212.1:0-208463 GCA_021461705.1 Cryptotis parvus | reverse complement strand
GGGAGTCAGTGGCGCCCCTCCCCAGCCCTCTCTTGGTCTGGCTCTCGGGACCAGCCTCCACATGCTCAAGTGGCCTCTGGGACACCAGTGCTGCTCGCCGGTGTCACCGTCTCCCCTAGGCCACAACCACTCCCACGCATACACACTTTCACACACACTCACACAAAAACACACGCATATTGTCCAGAGTCCACATGGTTATCATGTCTTGTTTATTATTTGTGAGATTTATGAAGCGCTGAGACAATCTGGAATGAAACCTCCGAGTGTCGGTGCAGTGCGCTGCACTAGGGCCGCTCTGCCTGTGCAAAGCCGACAGAATTCACATGCTTCTGTGTTGGCGCAGTGACGTTACTTTGCCACATATCAAATGAGTGACACACATGCATACACGTTTTCATGCATCGCACACACTGGCACACACTAACATGTGCGCACACTCTCAGCTCACACAAGCACTTATTCACACTTACACATGTACTCACACTGTCATACATACTCTCACATACACACGCATGCACACACATCCTCGCTCACATTCACACATGCGCCATACTCACATACTCTCACTCAAACATACACTCTCACCCACACACTCATATGCGTGCATGAACACATTCACAGATATTCACACATACAATCACGCCACGCTCACAAGCATGCACACCAACTCAAACACACGTTTGCACACTTGCATGCATGTGCAACCACGACGTGTGTGTGCATGCTCACACATGCACCCCGAGCCTGGTGGCGCCACCCTGTGGGCTGGGAGGGGCCGCCGGCAAGGCGAAGATGGAAAGGGCAGCGCTCACGCCTCCTCCTGGCGCTGGAGAGACCGGGAGGGCAGTGCTGCCCGTTGCTGCCGTTGGGGCCCCCCCCCGCTTCTCCTTCCACTCTGGGGCACTTTGCCTGCAGCAGCCAAACAAACACAGCAGAAAAGAGGGTGCAGGGCCCTTGTGAGGACTGGGGGCAGCACCCTGGGTCGGCAAGCTGCGAGAGGCCACATCCCTTTACGTTCCCCGACCTTTGGGGCAGGCGCTGCTGTCCCGCGGGCCCCTGGAAGGTGGGTTTATCTCTGCCCACAGCCCTTTGTTGGGCGCCCCTCACTGCATGGTCCCAGTGGGCAAGGAGACCCTGGCGTGAGGCTGGGGGGTCTGCAGGAACCCGGGACCCCCTATGCCATACTCCAGCCCCTGCCTGTGGCTGAGGGGTGTCACCGTAGAGATGGTGGGGGTAGGGAAAGGTCTCTGGGCAAACAAAACAGCAGCTGCATCCACAGGGGTGCGCCCTGGGGTTCGCAGGGGGTGAGAATGGAGGGGCAAGGTGAAACCCTGTGGGGCTGGAGGCAGGGAGAGGCCGGGGGGGTCCCGAAGGATCTGTGCCCAGCCACTGGGCGGGAAGGAGGCAGGAAGCTGCGGCCATGGGATGGGCGATGGACAAATGGGGACAGACGAACAGATGGCTGGCTGGCTGGTGGATGGATGGATGCATGGATGCATGGATGGACAGATGGATGTATAGACGGATGGATGGATGGATGGATGGATGGATGGATGGATGGATGGATGGATGGTTGGATGGATGGATGCAAGGATGGAGAATGAATGGATGGACGGATGGATGGACGGACAGATGGATGAATGGACAGATGGGAGATGGATGGATGGGGGATGGATGGATGGATGGATAGATGGATGGACAACGGATGGATGGACTGATGGATGGATGGATGGATGGACAGATGGATGGACAGATGGATGGATGGATGAACAGATAGGAGATGAAAGGATGGGTGGATGGGGAGATTAGCGGATGGATGGACAGACGGATGGATGGACAGATGAATGGATGGACAGATGGGAGATGGATGGATGGGGATGGATGGGGGATGGATGGATGGATGGACGGATGTATGGATGGACAGATGGGAGGATGAATGGATGGACAGATGAGGGGTGGATGGATGGATGGATGGACAGACTGACGGACGGATGGATAGATGGGAGATGGATGGATGCAAAGATGGGGAATGGATGGATAGACAGATGGACAGATGGATGGATAGATGGACAGACAGGAGGTGGATGGATGGGGATGAATGGATGGATGGATGGATGGACAGATGGGAGATGCATAGATGTATGGATGGATGGAAGGATGGATGGGGATGGATGGTGGCTGAGAGAAGGGCAGCAGGGAGGAGCTGCACTGGGGAGGGGCTTGGCCCGCCTCCGCCCAACAGGACCTCAGGACCCACAGCACCACTTGCTTCAGAACCTTCTTCCTGGCACCACTGGAGCTGGGGGTCAGGAGGACTGGGGATGCTGGCTCCACAACACCTCTGTGAGGCCTGAGGTCCCTCTTCAGGGTCCCCCCACAGAGCTGCTTAGCCGCTGTCCAATTCTGGAGCTTCCCTGTCCAGTATCCTTGAGCGCTGGGCTGGCACAAGCCACAGCCACGTGGGCACAGGTCGGGGAACCGGACTCTGCCCCACCCCCACCAGCACCCGGGAGCAGCCCCAGCACCACCAGGTGGAAGCGCCAGTCCACAAGCAGAGCTGAAGGACACAGGTAACCCCGGTTCTCCTGCATGTGGATGGGCACCCACACACTGGCCACGCTCCACTCGACCCTGTCCTGCCTCTGGGAGCCAGGGGCAAGGGCCCCGGGAATGAGGGTCTGTGGGGGGCCCCAGCTGCTGAGCATCATGGTGGACTCACAGAGTCCCGAAACCTGCTCTACCACGCATCTTATCTGTGGACCAGAACTGAGCATCAGGACATGGAGGCTGAGCAGTGGGTGCTGAGACCAAGAACAGGGTGCTGAGAATGAGAGATAGGGTACTAACACTGAGTACAGGGTGCTGAGACTGAGTACAGGGTGCTGACTGAGTACAGGGTGCTGAGACTGAGCAGGATGCTGAGTACAGGGTGCTGACTGAGCACAGGGTGCTGAGACTGAGTACAGGGTGCTGACTGAGCACAGGCTGCTGAGACTGAGCACAGGGGTGCTGACTGAGCACAGGGTGCTGAGACTGAGTACAGGGTGCTGACTGAGCACAGGGTGCTGAGACAGAGCACAGGGTGCTGACTGAGTACAGGGTGCTGAGACAGAGCACAGGGTGCTGAGACTGAGCACAGGGTGCTGAGACTGAGCACAGGGTGCTGAGACTGAGCAGGATGCTGAGCACAGGCTGCTGAGACTGAGCACAGGGTGCTGACTGAGTACAGGGTGCTGAGACTGAGCACAGGGTGCTGACTGAGCACAAGGGTGCTGACTGAGCACAGGCTGCTGAGAATGAGCACAGGGTACTGAGGCGAAGCTGCCCACTGGGTGCAGGACCGCGGCTGGTGCCCCTCCGCCAGCCCACGCGTGCCCTCTGATCTCCTGTGCGTGCCCTGTCAGGCCTCTGTCGCCCACCCGGAAACTCGCCAAGGCCTGTGTGTCGGCCTGGGCCTCAGCGGTGCTTCCCGTGCACAGGGGGACGTCCCGGGTGGGGCCTGGGCACTCGAGGTCACAGCACGGGGTGTGGGTGTGTCAGGCCCAGATCTGGGGCCCTGCCCCCAGCACTCCTGGCGGAGAGGCCGTGAAGGCCATGACCTGCTCCGCCTGCGGTTACTGATTTGCCAGCATTGCCAGCCAGCCGGGCAGTTACTGATCAAGAAAGATAAAACATTAACCAGGGCCAGAGGCGCTGTCCACGCTACAGTCCTTGGCTGTCCCCCCGACCTGATCCGGGCCACCAGCCCCTGCCCTGACAGGGTCCCCCAGGCCACACCTGCCTCACTTTCCTCGTCTCCTCTGCTCCCCACCCCGTCACGGTCCTCAGACCCACAGCAGAGCCTGCGCTTCCTGTGCCGGGCTGCTGTGGGCACTCCTGAAGGGCTTTTTGAGGCGGCGGCAGCAGCGCTGGGCCTGGCACCATGCTGGGTGAAGAGGCCACATTCCACGTAAGAGAATCAGGGCCTGCTCTCCTTGCTGAGGCCGTTCCGCCCCGAGACCCTGTGGCTGTCTCCGCCTGTGGGCCCTGATCCTGGTGCCAACGTGGCTTCCGTGATCGTGTCCTGTGAAGTCCCAGCAAGAGGGGCAGCCGCATGCTTTGCCCTCCTGGAAAGGCGCCACAAGCACTGCGAGGGTCTGTCTGGGGTCTGCAAGGAAGCCACACTCTGCTGAGCACTGAGTGCCGGGCACCGGAGCACCGAGTACTGAGCTCTGGGTACTGAGCACTGGTCCATAAGCAGTGGCACCAGACATCGAGCATTTGGTATTGAGCAGGGGGTGAGCTCTGAGCGCAGAGCAGGGGTGAGCCCTGAGCGCAGAGCAGGGGTGAGCCCTGGGCCCAGAGCAGGGGTGAGCCCTGGGCCCAGAGCAGGGGTGAGCCCTGGGCCCAGAGCAGGGGTGAGCCCTGAGCCCAGAGCAGGGGGTGAGCCCTGAGCCCAGAGCAGGGGTGAGCCCTGGGCCCAGAGCAGATGTGAGCCCTGAGCGTAGAGCAGGAGTGAGCCCTGAGCCCAGAGCAGGGGTGAGCCCTGAGCCCAGAGCAGGGGTGAGCCCTGGGCCCAGAGCAGATGTGAGCCCTGAGCGCCAGAGCAGGGGTGAGCTCTGGACGCAGAGCAGGGGTGAGCTCTGAGCGCAGAGCAGGGGGTGAGCCCTGAGCCCAGAGCAGATGTGAGCCCTGAGCCCAGAGCAGGGGTGAGCTCTGAGGGCAGAGAGCAGGGGTGAGCCCTGAGCCCAGAGCAGGGGTGAGCCCTGAGCCCAGAATAGGGGTGAGCCCTGAGCCCAGAGCAGGGGTGAGCCCTTAGCCCAGAGCAGGGGGTGAGCCCTAAGCCCAGAGCAGGGGTGAGCCCTTAGCCCAGAGCAGGCGGGTGAGCCCTTAGCCCAGAGCAGGGGGTGAGCCCTAAGCCCAGAGCAGGGGGGAGCCTGAGCCCAGAGCCCAGAGCAGGGGTGAGCCGGAGCCTGAGCCCAGAGCAGGGGTGAGCTCTTGAGCCCAGAGCAGGGGTGAGCCTGAGCCTTGGCCCAGAGCAGGGGTGAGCCCAGAGCCCAGGGCAGGGGTGAGCCCTGAGCCCAGGGCAGGGGTGAGCCCTGGGAGCCCAGAGCAGGGGGAGCCCTGGGCCCAGAGCAGATGTGAGCCCTGAGCGTAGAGCAGGGTGAGCCCTGAGCCCAGAGCAGGGGGTGAGCCCTGGGCCCAGAGCAGATGTGAGCCCTGAGCCTAGAGCAGGGGTGAGCCCTGAGCCCAGAGCAGGGGTGAGCCCTGGGCCCAGAGCAGATGTGAGCCCTGAGCGTAGAGCAGGGGTGAGCCCAGAGCAGGAGGTGAGCCCTGGAGCCCAGAGCAGGGTGAGCCCTGGGCCCAGAGCAGGTGTGAGCCCTGAGCGCAGAGCAGGGGGTGAGCTCTGAGCGCAGAGCAGGGGGTGAGCCCGTGAGCCCAGAGCCCAGAGCAGGTGAGCCCTGAGCGCAGAGCAGGGGTGAGCTCTGAGCGCAGAGCAGGGGGTGAGCCCTGAGCCCAGAGCAGGGGTGAGCCCTGAGGCCCAGAGTAGGGGTGAGCCCTGAGCCCAGAGCAGGGGGTGAGCCCTAGAGCCCAGAGCAGGGGTGAGCCCTTAGCCCAGAGCAGGGGTGAGCCCTTGAGCCCAGAGCAGGGGGTGAGCCCTGAGCCCAGAGCAGGGGTGAGCCTGAGCCCAGAGCCGAGAGGGGTGAGCCTGAGCCCAGAGCCAGAGCAGGGGTGAGCTCTGAGCCCAGAGCAGGGGTGTGAGCCCTGAGCCCAGAGCAGGGGGTAAGCCTAGAGCCCAGGGCAGGGGTGAGCCCTGAGCCCAGGGCAGGGGGTGAGCCCTGGAGCCCAGGGCAGGGAGGTGAGCCCTGAGCGCAGAGTCAGCTCTGGTCCAACTCCCCTCACCCTCTCTCTAGTGCTGGAGTCTGGGGATGGGCCCAACTCTTATCCCTCAGCCAAGCTGGGCCTGGGGGCCCCACAGAGACCCGGGGGCTCTTGGTGTTTCCGGAGTCCCGGTCTGGGCGATGCTTCCTGCAGGGCCTTCTAGAAGGACTCACAGGGTGAGTGTCCACAGCCTTGAGCACCAGGAGACAGCTCGGCCGGCTCCCCCCTACAGCCCCCTCCCGTCTCCCCACGCTCCCTCAGCTTGGGCACCCAGAGCCCCTCAGCCAAGCACAGAAACCAGCCTTGGGTGTGGGGGGGTCTTCTCCAGGCCAGTTCTCTCCCTCAGGGGGCTCTCAGCCAACACCAGAGTTTCCTTGGGGTCCTTGTGATGCTCTGAGCAGAGCTCCCCTCACGCCTCTCTGATCCCCAGTCTGGCCCTGAGGGACCCACAATCCCGGCCTCAACAAGTTCTGGCTCCTACCCTGACCCGTTCCGGGCCAGCCGCCAGGCCTGAGCTCCCCTGGCTCGTCCCACCCTGAGCCCACCCTCCTCCCTCTCTCACCCTCTCCCCTCCCCCTGTCTCATACACTTTCACATTCTCACACCCTCATACACTCTCTCACTCCATACGCCTTCTCACATACTGCCACATACTCTCACACTCACACAATACATCCTTTCTCACACTCACAATCTCACACTCTTATACAATCTCTCACATTCTCACAGCCTTATGCACTCAGTCTTACACACATTCTCTTACACTCACATATTCTCAAGCTCAGACTCAGAAATCTCACATTCTTCCTCATACGCTCACACATACCCTCTCCCACTCAGTCACACCCTCACCAATTCCCACATACACACATAATCCTGTCACACTTGCACATGTAGACACATATTTGCACAAACATGCAGTCACATAATTATGCACACAATCAAGTCACACCCACAAACTCACACAGCAATAACTTGCACACACATTCTAAAAAGTACATATTTGTGCAGCCACACACAAGCACACTCGCAACACACACATTTGTGCACGCAGTCACATCTGCACACACATGCACACACACGTGGCGTGCTGTGGACAGGCAGTGTGGAGCCGACACTGAAGCCGACACTCCCTGTGTCCGTTTTCCTGCTGCTCAGGCACGTTCTATTTCCTACGGCGGCGACAGCACAACGGGAGGGCGCTTGCCTTGCACACGGCCGACTTGGGTCCAATCCCCGGCATCCCCATGTGGTCTTTGGAGCCCCACTAGGAGTGATCCCTGAGCACAGCCAGGAGTCAGCACAACTGGGTGTGTCCCAAAACAGAGAGAGAGAGAGAGAGAGAGAGAGAGAGAGAGAGAGAGAGAGGGGATAGACAGGAGAGGAGAGAGAGGAGAGAGAGAGGACAGTTTTGTCGCAGAGGGCAGAAGTGTGCGCCTGTGTGACGGCTGGGGGTTGCACTGCGGCCTCTGTAGGGCCCCCATGGCCTTGGTGGGTGTCAGAATCTGGCTGGGGCTGAAAGAGGCCCTGGGGGTCAGTTCACTGACCATTTGCTCACCCCACTGCATTCTCTCCAGGGGGACGACACCCACCAGACCCCGGGAGCTGGGTATAGGGGACCGGATGGAGCCCTGCCCTCTGCTCTGTGGATCTGGCCCGGTGGGGGCTGTCAGCCAGGTCTAGGGGCTGAGAAAGCCCTAGAGACTGCTCTTGGCTTGAGCCTAAATCTCACCCCTCTCCGCAGCCCTTCACCCCTGCCTCCCCCTGCACCCACCTCCCAGCCCTCCCGCAGCCCAGACTGCACTGCCCGCACCCCCTGCATCTCCTCTGCACCCCACACCCCTTCCGCCGCCCGGCTCAGCTGCAGCAACTGTACAAACGGATGGAGCAAACAGGAAGCAGGAGCCCCGCCAACGGCCTGCAGGAAACGGGGAGCAGCCGGGCCCTGAAAGCCTGGGGGCCTGGGAACGTGCCTGCCAGCGACCCCTGCTGTAGCCGGAGCTCCCCTGCACCCAGGGCCTGTGAGGGTCGCCGCGAGAGGGCGGGGGCTGTGCCAGCGCCGTGGCCTGTCCCAGGCTCCTCCCGGACGTCCTGCCCCACTGTTCAGCACCCCCAAGGTCTTGCGGGCCCTGCTGGCCAGTCCCTGGGGGTCTGGCTCCAGGTGGGGACCCCCAGGTACCAGACCCCAGAGCAAGGTGGGGGGGTGCGCCCGCATCTCAGTGCTCAGCCCTCCTTGCCAACGAGCAGGCTCTGACCTGTGGAGAGAGGAGAGGGGAGATGGTGGGTGCTGGCGCCCAGCCTCTCCCACTCACGGAGGCAGGGCGGGGCGTGGCAGGGCGCTCAGTGGGGTGGAGCAGGTCCCCAGGCCTCTGTCCTGCACCCACGGGCACGGGTGTTGGGGGTCAGGAAAGCAGGAGCCCTGCGCCCTCCCGCGCCCTCCGGGGTGTGGTGGGGCATGTCTCCAGCCCTCAGGGGTCTCTGTGGGCTGCCACATATCTGAGCAGCACAGGAGCCCACGGTCCTGCCCAGCTGGTCAGAGAGGGAGGGCAGGTGGAGAGCAGGCGTGGGGGCAGGGGGTGCTGGCTCTGGGGGTGCTCTAGGGCAGGGGAGCCGCAGAGCTTTGGCAGCAATGTAGGGGTGGGGCAGTGAGGGCACAGCCGGAAGCTGGGTTCTTAGTTCCCTCGAAAACAAGGAGCTAATGAGAGAGAAAGCTCCAGGGCAGTGCCAGGCTCTGCAGTGGGTTAAGGATGGATGGACGGAAGGTAGATGGACAGATGGATGGTGGATGGAGGGTAGATGGACGGATGAATAGGAGTGGATGGGGTTGATGATGGTGGGTAATGGCGGGTGATGGTGGGTGATGGTGGGTGATGGTGGGTGATGGTGGGTGATGGTGGGTGATGGTGGATGATGGTGGGTGATGGTGGGTGATGGCGGGTGATGGCGGGTGATGGTGGGTGATGGTGGGTGATGGCGAGTGATGGTGGAGGTGATGGTGGGTGATGGTGAGTGATGGTGGGTGATGGTGGGTGATGGTGGGTGATGGTGGGTGATGGCGAGTGATGGTGGGTGATGGTGGGTGATGGTGGGTGATGGTGGGTGATGGTGGGTGATGGTGGGTGATGGCAAGTGATGGTGGGTGATGGTGGGTGATGGTGAGTGATGGTGGGTGATGGTGGGTGATGGTGGGTGATGGCGAGTGATGGTGGGAGGTGATGGTGGGTGATGGTGAGTGATGGCGGGTGATGGTGGGTGATGGTGGGTGATGGTGGGTGATGGTGGGTGATGGCGAGTGATGGTGGGTGATGGTGGGTGATGGTGAGTGATGGCGGGTGATGGCGGGTGATGGCGGGTGATGGTGGGTGATGGTGAGTGATGGCGGGTGATGGCGGGTGATGGTGGGTGATGGTGGGTGATGGTGGGTGATGGCGGGTGATGGTGGGTGATGGCGGGTGATGGTGGGTGATGGTGAGTGATGGCGGGTGATGGTGGGTGATGGTGGGTGATGGTGAGTGATGGTGGGTGATGGTGGGTGATGGTGGATGATGGTGGGTGATGGTGGGTGATGGCGGTGATGGCGGGTGATGGTGGGTGATGGTGGGTGATGGCGAGTGATGGTGGGAGGTGATGGTGGGTGATGGTGAGTGATGGTGGGTGATGGTGGGTGATGGTGGGTGATGGTGGGTGATGGCGGTGATGGTGGGTGATGGTGGGTGATGGTGGGTGATGGTGGGTGATGGTGGGTGATGGTGGGTGATGGCAAGTGATGGTGGGTGATGGTGGGTGATGGTGAGTGATGGTGGGTGATGGCGAGTGATGGTGGGAGGTGATGGTGGGTGATGGTGAGTGATGGCGGGTGATGGTGGGTGATGGTGGGTGATGGTGGGTGATGGTGGGTGATGGCGGTGATGGTGGGTGATGGTGGGTGATGGTGAGTGATGGCGGGTGATGGCGGGTGATGGCGGGTGATGGTGGGTGATGGTGAGTGATGGCGGGTGATGGCGGGTGATGGTGGGTGATGGTGGGTGATGGTGGGTGATGGCGGGTGATGGTGGGTGATGGCGGGTGATGGTGGGTGATGGTGAGTGATGGCGGGTGATGGCGGGTGATGGCAGGTGATGGTGGGTGATGGTGATGGTGAGTGATGGTGAGTGATGGTGGGTGATGGCAAGTGATGGCAGGTGATGGCGGGTGATGATGGGTGATGGTGGGTGCTGGTGTGATGGCGGGTGATGATGGGTGATGGTGGGAGCTGGTGGGTGCTGGTGTGATGGCGGGTGATGGCGGATGATGGCAAGTGATGGTGGGTGATGGCGGGTGATGGTGAGTGATGGTGGGTGCTGGTGAGTGATGGTGGGTGCTGGTGGGTGATGGTGGATGATGGTGAGTGATGGTGGATGGGGTGGGTGATGGTGGGTGACGATGGGTGACAGTGAATGAAGGTGGGTGATGGTGGGTGGTGGGTGTGGTGGGTGGTGGGTGATGGTGATAGTGGGTGACGATGGGTGACAGTGAGTGAAGGTGGGTGATGTGAGTGATGGTGGGTGACGATGGGTGATGGTGAGCGAAGGTGGGTGATGGTGGATGATGGTGGGTGACGGTGGTCGATGGTGGACGATGGTGAGTGAAGGTGGGTGATGGTGGATGGGGGTGGGTGATGGTGATGGTGGGTGATGGTGGGTGATGGTGAGTGCTGGTGGGTGATGGTGATGGTGGGTGATGGTGGGTGATGGTGGGCGATGGTGAGTGATGGGTGATGGTGGGTGATGGTGGACGATGTGGGCGATGGTGAGCGATGGTGGGTGATGGTGGGTGATGGTGATGGTGGGTGATGGTGGGTGATGGTGTACGATGGTGAGTGATGGTGGGTGATGCGGGTGATGGTGGGTGATGGTGGGTGCGGTGGTCGATGGTGGACGATGGTGAGTGAAGGTGGGTGATGGTGGGTGACGGTGAGTGAAGGTGGATGATGGTGGACGATGGTGAGTGATGGTGGGTGGTGGTAAATGAGGGTGGGTGATGGTGGGTGATGGTGAGTGCTGGTGGGTGATGGTGGGATGGTGATGGTGGGTGATAGTGGGTGATGGTGATGGTGGGTGATGGTGGATGATGGTGAGTGGGTGGGTGCTGGGTGTATGGGCGTGAGTGTCCATCTTGGGGCCAGCAGCTGTGATAACACAGTTGTGGAGACAGGTATTGGCACGGGTTTGTGTGAGGGTCTGAGGCTCTCTGGTGGTGGGCAGGGCTTCATCAGCTGGCTAGTCCTTCCCTTCTTGCCCTTGTGAATTTGGGGACCAGGAGACTGATGAGCTGAGAGACCCAGTGAGCAGGACAGGACTGTGCAGAGCCTGGGGCGGTCGGTGCTGACAGGACCTTGGCTGAGCGTGAAGAATGGCAAAGGCCCCAGGGCAGGCCTGGATGAGTTGGGGTCTGACTTACTCCTCTTGCTTGGAGCTGGGGGTCCCAGAGCCCCTCCTGTTCCCTGAGCTGTGCCACTGGCCCAGACTCTGGCTTCAGTGGGCCACAGCCACGGCCACAAACGGATCCTGACAGCTCCTGGGTGGGTCAGGGTAAGGGAGGAGGGATGGGAAGGGGTACAGGGAGCAGTTAGGGAGGGGGCGGGAAGGTGAGGGCCAGGGGTAGGAGGGGAGGGGCTCTGCACCCGGCCCAGCTCTCTGACCTGCAGCTCTCAAGAGTAGCCGGCCCTGCTGTACCGGCTCGCCCACCCAGCTGTGCCCGTTCCTCAGGAAGGATCTGGGTGAGGGCACAGACCCCTTAAGAAATGCAGGTGTCGGGGCTGGAGCCATAGCTCAGCGGGTAGGGCGTTTACCTTGACGAGGCCAGCCTGTGCCGGCCTGGGTTTAATCCCCGGCATCCCATATGGCTCCCTGAGCACTGCCAGGAGTAATTTCTGAGTGCAGAGCCAGGAGTAGCCCCTGAGCGTTGCCGGTGTGACCCAAAAAAGCAAAAAAAAAAAAAAAAAGAAATGCAGGTGTCAGTCAGTTCACACAATTTCCCCTGATTAATTCAAACCACCCAAGTCTGGGCTGAAGGGATATTCCAGCGGGGAGGGCACTGGCCTGGCCATCCCCAGCAACCCAACAGCACCAGGAGTGAGCCCTGAGCGCAGAGCCAGGAGTGATCCCTGAGCACAGAGCTGGGAGTGATCCCTGAGCACAGAGCTGGGAGTGATCCCTGAGCACAGAGCCGGAGTGATCCCTAAGCACAGAGCCAGGGTGATCCCTGAGCACAGAGCCAGGAGTGAGCCCTGGGCACAGAGCCGGGAGTGATCCCTGAGCACAGAGCTGGGAGTGATCCCTGAGCACAGAGCTGGGAGTGATCCCTGAGCACAGAGCTGGGAGTGATCCCTGAGCACAGAGCCGGGTGGATCCTAAGCCAGCAGGGTGATCCTGAGCAGAGCGGGTGTCCGGGCCAGAGGCGGGGTGATCCTGAGCACAGAGCTGGGAGTGATCCCTGAGCACAGAGCTGGGAGTGATCCCTGAGCACAGAGCTGGGAGTGATCCCTGAGCACAGAGCCGGAATGATCCCTGAGCAGAGAGCCAGAGTGATCCCTGAGTACAGCCAAACACTCTACGTGTGTCCACAAGCTTCTGGAGCCAAGAGCACCATCTGATTCCAGAACTTTCTCATCACCCCAGACAGCTCCTGGCAACTGTTCTGGAACCATCTAGGTGTTTCTGTGTGTCCATGCCTGGCCTGCCATGGAGGCAGCGTGGACAGGCCAGCTACTGTGTACACGGGAACAAGGGGCTGGGCAGCAGCAACAGAGATGTCCAGAATAAAAACAAGATGGGTCAGTGCCCACGTGGGTCACAGGTGTGTGGTGCGGTCACAGGGGCTGGGCTTGGCCGCCCGCCCAGGGACCCCAGGATCACCGACTGGAGTCTGGTAGACGGAGAATGAGGCGAAGGCTGGGAGACCCACTTCACACAGGCACCGGGTAGCTACCTGCTGAGGGACCCACAGGGAAAACAGCTTTTTTGTTGTTTTCTTTTGGGTCACACCCGCATCTCGGGGATTCCTCCAGGCTCTGCACTCAGAAATCACTCCTGGTGGTGCTCGGGGACCATATGGGATGCTGGGGATTGAACCTAGGTCAGCCGCCTGCTCCAGCCCCAAACAGCTTGTCTGGGCCTGGGGTGCCGGGCTGGAGTCCTCATTAGGACGCTCCTCCCTCCTAGAAGCTGTCCACAGCCTGGCCTGGCAGTGGGGGCGGACACAGGGGGCTGTAGGGAGCAGAGACAGGAAGCAGCTGGCTTGGCTCACCACTTCCGGGCGTTGGAAGCACGTTCACTCCTGTGAGGGCTGGATGGCGGCACCCACACCCCCTACACCCTGCACAGCGGTACAGCCAAGGCCGGACTCGCTGCCCCAGACCTAACCCCCGGCCCTCGGATCCACACCTCAAGCCACAGGGCGAGCGCACACCTCAAGCCACAGGGCGAGCGCCCCAGCACACAGCAGGACTCCACGCAGGGCGAGAACCTGCGGCCCAGCCCTGCAGCCTCCAGCTCCAGGCGGCCGGGCAGAGACGCTGGAGGGGCAGAACCCTTCTGCAGTGCCAGGCTGGGCCCTCAGCCCGCCCAGGCCCCGGGGTTAGGCGCTCCCTGCCCCACCGGCTGGGCTGGGCCTGGCTGTTCCCCGCCCACAGCCTTGGTCTTGGCCGCGGAGGCGGAACTGCCCTGGTGGCCGGGCCACTTCCACCCTCCTGCTCTGGAGGGGAGGCCGTGGGGCGGGGCCCGGCCGCAGAGTGCCCGGCCCGCCCTCCCCTTCCCGGGGTTCTCCGCTGCAGGGTCGCGGCGACACCCCCACGCCAAGCCCCGCTCTCCTGGGCCAAGGTGTGGCTTACCCGGGAAGGGCCCGGTTCTGCAGCTGAGCAAAGTGCTTGTTTGGGAAAGGCCTGGAACCAAGTGGAACAGGCTTTGATTCCCGGCGGCCCGAAGGCCACAGGCCAGGGCCTTCCTCCCTGCATTCCTGCTGGAGGCCTCGGCCGCTCCCCGCCCCCACGCCCAGGCCCGCAGCCAGGCGCCAGAATCTGGGAACTTGGAAACGGTCCCCACTCCCGGGGCCGGCCCAGCTGTGGTGAATCTGATGGACGCGGTGTGTGGACCAGCACGCACGTGCTGTGCTGCGGCCTGGGCTGGCCTTCCCTCTTTTCCTTAAGACCCAGGTGGACCAGCTCTGCCCAGGGTGCAGGCATAAAGAGCGAGTGTGCTGGCTAGAGGGAGCGGTCAGTTACTCAGAGCTGGGGGCCTTCAGTCCTGGCTGCAGGGGCGCCCAGCAGGGGCCCAGCCTGTCCCCACCCACCACCCTCCTTCGCCTGTCCCCAGCGCCGGGTGTTGGCGGCTAGCAAATGGGGCCGTCAGCTGCCACCCGGGCCATGTGACCCATTCGGTGACTCACAGGGACGCACCCCTGCTGCCTCCTGGCCAGGCGGCCACCAGGGAGGGTCACTAACACACTAACACTCCACGGCCCGTGTAGAAACACAGCACCTCAGTCTGTTTCCCCAAACTCTTTATTGGGGCATACACACGTTTACATCACGGCAACCTGCCGTGAACCGCCACCTACGGACGGTCCACTCAAGCTGGCTTGTGGGTACATTCACTGGCAAGTTTCTGTCCACACACACACATGCCCGGAGCTCCCGGTGCACCTTCCAGCAGGGCCTGCTGCCCATCTGGTGCCGGGAAGCGCAGACATCCCACCTTTCTACACAGGAACCGGTCCAAGTTTTGGAATTTTCTGTAAATAGACAAGGCGTCCTGGCATACCACACCCATTTACACCTGCACGAAGATGGCCCCTACATTCCTTTCTATAAAAAAGTGGTAAAAAGAAAACCTGTGCAGCCGGAGCCATCCTACATTCAGCTCTCAGGCACAATGACAAAATACTTATTTGGCTGAGGATGATTAAGGCAAGTCGGGCCCTTCCAGAGGCACTGCCGGCCTCCTTTATTGCTCCACGGTCACTGTGCCGGAGACGGGTCGCAGCAACCGCCGGGTGAACACAAACATCCGTTACGATTCAGAGGAGGAAGGCGAGCCTCGGGGCCGGGGAGCTCCTGGGCCTGCCTCAACTGTCCACAGCCGCAGGTCCCGTCAGGAGACCCCCTGAACGCACGTAAACAAGGGCAGAAATTAATGAAATAAATATTACATATCATCTCTTAAATTAAGGTTCTCAGTCATTTACAATAAAATAACCTGCGGACGCTACGAAAGGCATCTATTACGGGGAGGGCGCGTGGACACTGCCCGTTACGAACGGCCATCATAATTTAACACAGTAAGAGGGCACACCTCTGGCTCCCACGCTGGAGAGACAGAGCGCGGACATTTCCGAGGACACTTTTCACAAGGCAATAAATAAGTTAAATAGTTGTCCAGGTCGGGTGGCGGCGCCGGGCGGCTCAGTCGTCGGACACCGACAGGCGGCTGAAGATGGGCAGGCGGCGGCCGGGGTCCAGGCCGGGCGACTCGGAGCCGCTGGGGCTGCCGGGGCTCCGCGAGCCGCTGGGGTGGCCGCGTCGGCCGGTCGGCGAGTCCGGGGGCTGGGGGCCGCGTCGGCGGCGCGCGCGCGCGGGGCAGGAGGGGCAGCGGCGCGGCCAGGGCGGCCAGCGGCGAGGCCAGCGGCGCGGGCAGGCGGCGGCCCGGCGGCGGCGTGCGCGGGGGCGGCGGGCGGCGGCGGCCCCGCCGCGAAGCCCGCGAAGCTGAGGCTGTGCTGCAGGCGCGGGCGCGGGTCCGGCCGCCGCTCGTCCGCGTTGTGGATGAAGTGGCAGCGCGGCCCGTAGGGGCAGAGGCCGCTGGAGTGGTAGGTGCGGCACAGCTCCGTCTTGTACTTGGGGTGGCGCGCCAGGCTGCGCAGCTCGTGGCAGCCGTGCGCGAACTGGCACTTGTCGCCGTACTTGCAGGCGCCGCGCTCGGCGAAGGGCCGGCACAGCTCCGTCTTGTAGCGCGCGGCGTGCGCGGCCGCGCCCGGCCCTTGGGCGGCGCCAGGTGCGGCGCCAGGTGCGGGCCGCGCTCCCGGCTCGCGGGCTCCGGCCCCGGCGGCTCGGGCAGGGCGCAGGGCGCCGCGTGCGGGCTGCCGGCCGGGGGGCCGTCGGGGGGCGGGCCCGCGCCCACCGCCTTCCTGTCCAGCACGCCGCTCAGGCTGAGGCCGGCCAGCGACTTCTCCGTCTGCTGCGGGGGACGGGCGGGCAGTGAGCGCGTGCGGCCCCGGCCCCGCCCCGGCCCCCGGCTCCGACCCCGGCCCCGGCCTGGACCCCCGCCCCGCCCCCGGCCCCCCGGCCCCCACCCCTCGCCCCGCCACGAGCCCCTGCAAGCGCCCGGCCTGCCCGTCCCGGCTCCGCTTACTTTGTGCAGCAAGTCCAGGTCGCAGAAGGCGGGCAGCAGCGTGGCGGACATGGCTCCGGCGGGCAGCGAGCCGGCGCGCAGGGCAGCCCGGACGGGACGCCCGGCCCCGCGGACCCACGGCCCTCGCCGAGTGCTGGAACCCGGGCGGCGGGCGCGCGCCTATAAGGGCGGGCGGGGGTGTCCGGCGACGTGCCCGGAGCGCGACGTCAGCGCCCGCGCGCCCCCATTGGCCGCCGCCAATTTCCCGCTGGGGCGGGGCGCGGGCGGCGGGAAATCCCCGCGCGCTCACGTGGCCGGCGGCGCTGCCAAGAGGCCTCTCGGGCCGCGCTCGGAGCCGTGGGGTCCGCGCGGCGACCGACCTCCCGCCGCAGTAAACAGGCGCGCGGGCCCGCGGGGCAGGGCAGGGCCGGGCCGGGCCGTGCAGGGCGCGGGCTTGCTAAGCGCATCACAAGACCTTGAGCTGGGGCCAGGGGCGCGATTGCGCGGGCGTCCGCGGGGAGGGTGGCGGCTGTGCCCCGCGGCCGCGCAGGCCCGAAGGCCACTTCCCGCCACTCGGGCCCTCCCGCGGCCGCCGGGGCGCTGCGCCCGCGGGGAAGCTGGCTCGGAGGTTGGGCGCCGCCGGCGGATGAGTCCCGCGGCAGCCGTGTGCTCCGACCTGTTGGCCAGCGGCTAGAGCCGCACCTGGAGGCAGCTCCAGCTCCCTCCCAGCTCTCCCTCTCCCTGGGGAGGCCAGTCCGTGCTCAGCGCCAGGAGTCAACCTGGCAGCGCTCGGGTGGGCCGCGCTGCAAGGAAACGCCCCTGTACTATCGCCCCGCCCCAAGTCCTTCAAGGAAACGCCCCTGTACTATCGCCCCGCCCCAAGTCCTTCAAGAACACGCCCCTGTACTATCGCCCCGCCCCAAAGGGAAACGCCCCTGTACCATCGCCCCGCCCCAAAGGGAAACTCCCCTGTACTATCGCCCCGCCCCAAGTCCTTCAAGGAAACGCCCCTGTACTATCGCCCCGCCCCAAAGGGAAACGCCCCTGTACCATCGCCCCGCCCCCTAGAGCTTCAAGGAAACGCCCCTGTACTATCGCCCCGCCCCAAGTCCTTCAAGGAAACGCCCCTCCCAACTTTTGCAAGGCAAACTTCCTCCAACTTTGTACAGCTTCTGGTCCTTCAGGGTCCTGCCTTGGTGTCAAAGGTTAAGGGTCTCGCTGTCCCCTGCCGCAGAGTGAACAGGCCCCGTCCTCCCTTGAAGGGGGACCCCCAGCTGTTAGTTGTGCTTCTCTCCGGAGAGCTGAGCGCTGCCGCCTCAGGAGGCTGTAGGGTGGAAAAGGGCAAACGGGCACCACTGCAGCTGGACAAGTCTTCAGGAGAGCAAGCACTGTCCATCCCCTTAACAAAACCCTTAACAAAAGGGGCAGTGGTCACGGGCCCAGCCCAGAGCGGACTGCGTTATGGGGCCCCCACATCATCCGCAGCATTGGGAGGGATGCAGACCCCTCCCCAGCCACTGCCACTGTACCGTGTCCAGCTCTGCCACTGGGCACGTGGGTGCACCCGAGAGCCGCCTGCCTCAGCCCCCGCCCCGCTTCCCGCCCCGAGACGCGATGAGGCAGGTGGTGCTGGTGCAGTTTATTAGGACAAGCTGCTGGATCTCACCTGCATAGCAGGGTCCAGGTCAGCAGGGGCCGGCTGACCAGGTGGTCACCTTGGATCACGGAAGTACAGGTCAGCCACTGGGGACAGGACGACCAGCGCCCCAGTAGGGACCCACCCGCGGGGCCACAGCCAAGTGTGTTCCAGGGCGACACCTGCCGGGCGTCAGGGAAGGGCTGGCCCAGGAGGCGGAGCTGGGCCACACCTCCGTGCAGGCGGAGCTCTACTTCAGTGAGGGAGGACAGCAGGCACCCGAGTCTGTTCCCGTCCAGTGATGAGCACCGCAGCACTGACTCGCAGGGGCCGACGGCCCAACCTCCGATCTGTGTCCGGCCAAACCCAGGGCTTGATGCTTCCTGGAAGCGAGGGGTGCTGGACACTGGTGGTCTGGGGGGCAAGGGTCTCTCTGTCCCCCGCAGTGAGCAGGCCCCTTCCTCCGGCTGGTCACGTGCCTGTTCGGGGCCCAATCCATGCAGCCCTGTGTCTCCTTAGCAAGCTGCTTCTGCAGGGAGCTGGGGATCAGGGCCCAGGGCGTGCTCAGCTCCCGCGCCTGCGGTGGGGTGAGCAGCCGCAGGCAGGCCAGAGCACTCTCCTCCTGCACCCGCAGCTGCGCCCCACTGGGCTGTGTGCAGAAAGGCGGCTGCGGGCGGCATTGCCCGGAGCTGCTGGCACGTGTGGTCTAGCTTCTCTGTGGCCACACTCTGCAGGTGACGGAGCGTCCCGAGGCCATTGTCTGTGCCTGGCCGTGCCAGGAGCTGGGCGATGGGCCCGCACAGGTGCCTCACAAAGCGCAGCGGCTCGGCCCACAGGCGCACGTCTTCCTTCTCAAACGGGCTGTCCTCCACCTGCAGACACGCAAGCATGGTCAGGCCCTGCCCCATGTGCCTCCTGCCTCAATCCAGGCTAGAGCCTGCATTTCCACATGGCCCCAGCCCTTCCCAGTGCCCGTGGGCCACCCCTGCCCACCAGGGCCCACGTGTGCCTCCAGCCCCCCAAACTCAAGTGCTGTGGTCTACTGTGGTCCCCTGCTGAAGGTCACCTGCTCTGTGCTGTCCAAGGGGGCGCAGGATGGTAGCTGTCCTCCAGCACCCAGCTTAGCAGCACGGACAGGCGGGGCCCAGCTGGGCCCACTGCTGCAGCAGATGGCAGAGCACAGTCACGGCCAGGGGCAGGGCCACGGCAGCGTCCACTGGGCAGAAGGCAAAGTCTGCAGGAGGAGAGGGTGGGAGAGACTCAGCCGCCTGCTCTGGGAGTCCAGCAGGTCTCCCGGGGGACAGGCCCTGCACATCAGCGCCCCGCGGTCTCCCGGGGACAGGCCCTGCACATCAGCACCTCGCGGTCTCCCGGGGACAGGCCCTGCACATCAGCGCCCGTGGCTCCCGGGGACAGGCCCTCACATCAGCGCCCAGGGGTCTCCCGGGGGACAGGCCCTGCACATCAGCACCCGCGGTCTCCCGGGGACAGGCCCTGCACATCAGCGCCCGTGGCTCCCGGGGACAGGCCCTCACATCAGCGCCCGGTCTCCCGGGGACAGGCCCCCATCAGCGCCCGGGTCCCGGGGACAGGCCCTGCACATCAGCGCCCCCCGGGACAGGCCCTGCACATCAGCGCCCGCGGCTCCTGGGCAAGCAGAACAGCACAGACTGCTCCCCCTGCTGCTACAGGGAGCAGCCAGGCTGCCAACTCTGGGCCCCAGTTCAGGCAGTGAGCGGCCAGCCCAGAGACGCCACCCAAGCCTGGCATCAGCCAAGCTCTGCTCCTATTCCAGCCATACCTGGGGGTGCTGCGGCCTCACGCTTGGGGCCAGCCAGTGGGCACCCCCACAGCCCAGCTCCAGGCGGGGCGGGAGCCCGTGCCCCGGCACCCCTGCACCTGTGCTGCCTGCACCACACTCTCCCTCCCTGCCCTGGACACACCCTCGGCTCACTCACGTCAGTCGCCTGTGCTCACACGGATCGGTCCTCTCTCTCCCAACACCCCACGCCTGGCATGTGCCCAATCTCCCGCCGAAGTGACCCTGTGTGGCCCACCCCAATCTGGGAGCAGAGCCAGGGTGGCTCAGACGACCTGACCTCCTGCCGCCCGCCTGTCTGTCCCTGGCTATGCAGGCTTCTGTGAAGCTGGGCCCTGGACCGAGTGGCCGCAGGGCAGGGCGGGGCATGTGACTACCTGTGGCCAGGCGTGTGTTCTCCTGTGACAGAGTGGCCGTCACCGTCTGGGCGGCTGCGTCGCGGACGGCCTGCTCCTCGCTCTGCAGCAGCGTGAGGACACACCTCCACAGTGCCAGAGTGTGCGGTAGCCCTGGAGGGAAACAGGTCTGTGTGTGGCCAGGCCCAGTGCGCGGCCAGGAGGCCTGCTGGGTTGGCTGGGTTTTGTTTTCTGTTTTTGCTTTTTGAGTCCAAATGATCAGGGGTTGCTCCTGGCTCTGCACTCAGGAATTACTCCTGGCGGAGCTCGGGGGACCATATGGGATGCCGGGGATCGAACCCAGGTTGGCCGCGTGCAAGTCAAACGCCCTCCCGCTGGACTATCACTCTGGCCCCTGGGGTAGCTGCTGCCCCAGGAGAGAGGCCCTGGCTCAAGGGGGCAGGTGTGGTGGCAGGCTGAGGCTGGACGTCCCCCAGAAGGCACTGTCCATCATGGGGCTGCCCAGTCCTTTCCTGCACTCAGGGACAGGACAAGCACAAGGTGGGGGGCATGTGGCTGATGCCGTGGGGAGGGTCCATTCCACGTCATGGCAGGTTCACGGGGGACAGGACAGGCCCTTGAGGGACCAGCCCTGCCCACACGCCGCCCGTGCCACGCCGCCCGTGCCACAAGCTCCATGATACCTCACCGCCTGCATCAGAACCAGGCCCACCCCAGGCCCTGACAGCCGCGGCCCCTGCTCTGCCCTGCAGGCACCTGCACGGATGTGCCATCTCCATGTTCTGACTGGCCCCGTCTCTCCCCACCCCACGCCCCAGCCATCTTCCTCGTCTGCTGTGCTCCTCCAAGCTCACACCATGCTCTGCCCTCCTCGCCCCTGCACCCGCCCTCCTGCCCTACACCCCATGCTCTGCCCTTCTTGCCCCTGCACCCGCCCTCCTGCCCTACATCCCATGCTCTGCCCTCCTCGCCCCTGCACCCGCCCTCCTGCCCTACACCCCATGCTCTGCCCTCCTTGCCCCTGCACCCGCCCTCCTGCCCTACACCCCATGCTCTGCCCTCCTCGCCCCTGCACCCGCCCTCCTGCCCTACACCCTATGCTCTGACCTCCTCGCCCCTGCACCCGCCCTCCTGCCCTACATCCCATGCTCTGCCCTCCTCGCCCCTGCACCCGCCCTCCTGCCCTACACCCCATGCTCTGACCTCCTCGCCCCTACACCCGCCCTCCTGCCCTACATCCCATGCTCTGCCCTCCTCGCCCCTGTACCCGCCCTCCTGCCCTACATCCCATGCTCTGCCCTCCTCGCCCCTGCACCTGCCCTCCTGCCCTACACCCCATGCTCTGCCCTCCTCGCCCCTGCACCTGCCCTCCTGCCCTACATCCCATGCTCTGCCCTCCTCGCCCCTGCACCCGCCCTCCTGCCCTACATCCCATGCTCTGCCCTCCTCGCCCCTGCACCCGCCCTCCTGCCCTACACCCCTGTGCTCCTTTCTCACCCTCCCTCCCTCCTCTGCCCCTCACCTCTATACCCAACTCCTTCCTCTCACCAAGTACTGCTCCTAACTCTTCTTTTCTCCACGTCACTGGCCTCTCCAGAACACAGCAAGCGCTGGGTGAGAGGCCAGAAGCAGGTGAGGGGCCGGGGGCTGGAAACGACCAACTTACCCAGCACAGGCCGAGGGCTGGCGAGCACGGATGCAGCAGTGGCCGTGAGGGCAGCCGCGGCAGCCTGCTGGGACTCTGAGGGCTGGTGGTCTGCAGAGGCTGCCACCACCAGCCGAGCCCAGCGCTCCAGTTCTGGGGTCCCCAGCTCCTGCAGCTGAAAGCACAAAAGAAAGGTTCGAAACTAGGGGGACCCTCTCAGCTGGCCTGCCAGGTTCACCCCCAGTGGATCCCGGGAGCTGGTGGGGCGCATCTGCTGCCCGGGGTCAGGCTAGCTGCTCACCCTGGCTCGGGGATTGGCCACCGCAGCCTCTGGTCCTGACTGGGCAGGTAGAGCCGGAGCGGGCGGCTGTGCACACTGAGGGGGCTGAGCTGCAGCTGAGCGGAGACAGCTGAGCTGGGTGTCCCGGAATTCCCGACACCCCTCAGGTCTCCGTGCAGTGCAGGGGCAGCACCGTCCACCAGAGAGTGAGTCTGTCTGCAGGGGCAACATCAGGAGCCTCAAGAGCCTGCGGCCTGCGACAGTGCTGTTGGCCTGCACCAAGGACCAGCGGGCACTTCCCCAAGAAACAACACTCCTGTGGGACCAGCACCTCTGCTCAGCGGCAGTGGCAACATTCTGCGCCATCCAGCTGCTCCACAGCCCTGCCAAGATGCTCCCGCAGGGTCACCGGCTGTCTCTGTGGAGGGTGACTGTGTGCCTGAGAGTGAGTGTGAATGTGAGAATATATGCAGGAGTATCTGAACACAGGTAAGCATGTGTGTGCGTGTGTATGCAGATGTGTAAATACGTGCACATGTGGGGCTGGAGAGACAGCACAGCGGGCAGGGTGTTTTCCTGGCCCATGGCCGGCCTGGGTTCAATCCCGGCATCCCATATGGTCCTCCGCACACTGCCTGAGTGGAGAGCTAAGAGTAACCCGGCGTCGCCAGGTATAACCCAAAAAGTAAAAGTAAATACATAAGTATGTGCGTATGTGTGCATAGATGTGTGAGTGTATGTGGAGGTTAGCACCTGCAATGAGCCTCCTATCCAGAGGGGGCCCCCCTGACCCTCCAGGGTGGGCTGTGGTCCCTGTGCCCTGAGCTGGCCTGAGCTGTCAGCACTGGCCCCTGAGACTGAGTGTTCTCAGGGAACCCTCAGCCCCCAACACTAGGGTCTCCACAGCCCTCCACGACACCGCCCCAGACTCCAGACCAGGGACTGACCACACCACTCAGACCCATAGTAAGGCTTCTGGCCCATCCCTGGTGCACGCACCACAGGACACTATTCCCGTATCGCGACCAGGGGCAGCACTGACCCAGCCTCACCTCCTTGTGTGTCTGTGAGCAGCCGGCAATCACCTTGGAGGAAAGTCTCAGTGCAATGCTTGGAGCCTCGGGCCTGGGGAGGCAAAGTGCGGGGTGAGAGCCGAGCCTGCAGCCCACGCAGTGCAGTGCTGGTCACATAGCTGAGTCAGGACTGGCTCTGGTCACCACTCCAGAGGAACGGGACCCACTCTTGGCTAGTGGTCACTGCAGCCCCATTGCAGGCTGGCCGGGAGTGACAGGCAGTCGGGCAGGCCTGTGCTCAGGGGACCAGAGGACAGCGGGCAGCTCACGTGGCCCTGTGCGAGGGACATACCTCTCACTGGAAGCGGCGTCCAGGGTCCAGCTCAAGAACTCCTTTGGGCTCAGCTGGACACAGGCCTCCACCTGGGGAAGCCACTCACGGGGTCCATGTGGTCGAGGATTCTCAGTATCTGTGAGGCAGAGCCGCACCAAAGAGAAGAAAAACTCAGTCCCGAGGTCTCCAAGGTGAAAGGAGAGTAGCTGGTCATGGCCACGGGTCCCTCGGCCGCCCCCTGTCACCTCTGGCCCCAGGATCCCCCAGCCTCACCTTGCAGAGGCACCCGGAGTGGCTTTCTCTCACGGCCAGCCTCAGGATGGTCCCTCCCAGGTCATGAAGCAGGGGTGGCCCACCGGGCGAGAGCCTTTCCCACAGCGCGTCCAGCGCCAGTAGGCGCCCCTCTGGGATGGGAGCCCCCAGGAGGACAGAGAGGGCAAGCGGGGCATCCTGGCCCTGACCTCCCGATGGGGTGGCGGCCCACACCGTGGCCATGGCTAGCTGGGTAAGGCTCCGCAGATATTGGGGCAGGCCTGGCGCCGTGGAGGCCGGGGGAAGCCCGTGGCCAGCTCCGATGCCGAGAGGATCCTCCCGATGTCGTCCCAGAAGCCACGATGCTGAAGCACTGAAAGCAGAGGAGACACTGCCACTGCACAGCAGCAGCTGACCAAGCACCCCGAGAGTCCCACACATCGGGGCCCGGGCACAGGCCCTGCCGCCACTGCCCTAGGCCTCACGGCAGGCGCGAGCAGAGACTCTGCAGGGCATCTTGTCTGGTCTCGTTCTGCACATGGGGCTCCTGAAGGAGGCCCAAAACCTCCACGCCCCATGGAAGGACGCCCCCACCCACATTGCACCCAGTGCGGCCTCTCCGAGGAGCGGGGCTGTTGTGGACAGCACAACGTCCCTGTGAGAAGACAAGCAGGTGTGCGTGAGAACACCACCAGGCGTGTGCGACTCAGCCACCGAGCCCGGTGGGGAGGAGCGCGCAGGCGGCTCGCGGTGCAGCCTCTTTGCTCCAGTCCCCGAGCGGGCTTCCTGGGGAGCCGCACACCCTCCGCAGGAGCCCGTTTCAGGGTGTTCAGGAGACTCCAAACCAGAGCAGAGACCAGACCCCCAAAACCACAAGCTCAGATGAGGCCTGCGGTGGCCTCAGACTCCCGACAAGAGCCAGTTCAGAAACAGCTTCTCCCCTGGAACCAGCCCCACTGTCCAGAAGGCAGGACACAGTCCAGCAGGGTGCTCAGGATAGCAAAGCAGGCCCCAGCTCCAGGCTGACCTCACCGGAAACTCAAACCAAGCCCCAGGAGAGCAAGTGTCACCCAGCACATAGCCAAGGGAACATCCAGTGACCGCAGCACTAAGACGACCTGCAGGACACCACGCATGGCCTCACCTCCCAGTTCAAGGCGCCCATCCTGCCTGGACACACCCCTACCTCTCCCAAAAGCTGAATGTGGGAGCCGGGCTCCATCTGGGCACAGCTGGGTTCTGCCGGCCCTGACAGAACCATGGGGCCGGGCTCCACGGGCACAGCTGGGTTCTGCCGGCCCTGACAGAACCATGGGGCCGGGCTCCTCGGGCACAGCTGGGTTCTGCCGGCCCTGACAGAACCATGGGAGCCGGGCTCCATCTGGGCAGACTGGGCACCGCTGCAGGAAGGTGGGCCTTAAATGCTGTGATGGCAGACAAAGGGCCCACGACAGAGGTCACTGCTAGCACTACGGCCACCAGGACAGTCCAGCGTGTGTGGACTCAGGCCTTTTAGTACCAGTCAGGCCCATCAGACACGATCAGTACCAGTCAGTCCTAATCAGGTCCAGCCAGGCCCAGCGAGCCCACTCAGCGGGCAAGGTCCTCACTGGAGCACATGCAGTCTCCCTTCAAGCCTTTGGAAGCAGTTTGCTGGGGAACTATGAGTGAGTGGGAACAGGGCCGGGGCAGCACACTCAAGTACCTGGTGCCGGGCCAGCCGCAGGCCCTCGAGGCAGCGCATGAGCAGGAAGAGCAGGTCGAGGTACACTGCTCGGGTCACCAGGCACGGGTTCTGCCTGCAGAGGGAAGGGCAGGCGGTGAGTGGGTCTCACCCATGGACACACGTGCGACTCAGGCAGAACAGGAAAGACAGTGACACGCCAGCTCCCGGGGACCCTGGGAGGCGGCACGGCCCCCAGCAGGGTCTCTCGGCCCAGGGAGAACTCCAGCTCAGGCACCGTGATGATGCATCCGCCCCAGAGACACCAGCAGAGACGGGTGGAGGGTGAGAGGTGAATGGGGGCAGCTGGACATGTTTCCTCTAGCCCAGGGCAGGGACACAGGCTGAGGCTGTTCTGCACCCACCGCTGCCTCCTGGACCTCTCCACGACCGTCACAGCCCACCCTGGCTGCAGTGGCCTCACCTCTGGCCCAGACTCCCTGTGGAGCCCCAGAGAAGGCACCAGCCATAGTTCCAGCAAAGGCTGCCCCCAGCCAGAGGCTCCTCTGCCCATCTCGACCCTGACCCAGTCCATCTCAGACGCGGGCATTTAGGAAGCTACAGCAGATCTTGTTTGGGCGTCTCTGCGGCTGTGAAGCCTGTGCATACAGACTGTTTGCTGCTGGGTGGAGCCAGAGCAGGACCCACCTTCTCCTCCAACACCGAGTTCAGAGGAGCTAAAGCAGGAAATGGTGTGCCCCAGTGCAGGGTGATACAGCTCAGTGAACGCTTCTGCTTTAGACAAACACAGATAGGATCTAACCCTCGGGGCACAACCGCATGCTTTCCTGAGGAGCCTGAAAGGAAGCCAACGAGCCCCACAACCAGCGCCATCTCTCCCGGAGGTCTCGGGCTGGGAAGAAGCAGCTTGAACGCTGCTTCTTGTCCCTAAATCAAGTGAGGGCCAGAGACTGAATGAACAAGACAAGACCCACAGCCCCTGCCAGAGGGTCGGGCGAGGAGGCACTTCTCCAACGACAGATAAAGTGCCCGTGGTGGCTGGCTGTGGAGGAACCCAAGCGACCACTAGATGTCGCCGCAAAGGGAGAGAAGGCTCCTATCTGTGAGATAGGACCCCCTCTGCTGAGGACTCTCCAGTGTCCACGGAAAGCAGGGTGGAGGCTCAAACAACTCAGAACTGAACTTCTGCCTCAAAGTTCACAAACAGGATTTCGAAAAGATCAGCGCACACCGTGCTTGCCACCCGGCCACGAGATCCTGCCTTCCGCCACAGCATGGGCAGAGCCGGAGAGGAAGTCGTTACGTGGAATCACTCGTAAGCGGGGCATAAGCAAACAAAAGCGGGCAGTGAATCCTCTACCCTCCGCTGGCTTGTCTGCCAGAGGGAGAAATGCTCAGCAGCGCAGACCTGGTTCTGAGCGGGCAGCAGTCGTCACTAGGACACTCAGAAACGCCATGAAGGGTCATTTCCATGTTTGGGGAAATGGTACAGACTCTGCTTTTGTGTTACTGGCTGAGTACCCACCTTCTGGACAACTTAACGCGCTCCCAGTCCCCTTCCTGGCCATGTCTGCACTGGGCCGACCCAGCAGAGCCCGGCAGCCCCAGTGAACGGCAGCTTTTACAGAGGAAGCGCCACAGCTCCTCTCAGCCCTGCCTGTGCCCAAGGCTTTCCCAGTATCCCAGAGCCCTGACCTCAGTAATGCCTGTTTCAAACCTTTCACATGGTCTAAAGGGAGATAAAACCTGACTCTGGGGGCCGGAGCGATAGCCCAGCAGGTAGGGCGTTTGCCTTGCACGCGGCTGGCCTGTGCTGGCCCGGGTTCGATCCCCGGCATCCCATATGGTACCCTGAGCACCGCCAGGAGTAATTCCTGAGTGCAGAGCCAGGAGTAACCCCTGAGCAATGCCGGGTGTGACCCAAGAAAGAAAAAAAAAACTGACTCTGGCAGAGCCTGGCTGGAAACTTGGGGCAGGGGCCTGGCGGGCAGAGGAAGGGGACAGGCAGGGGACAGGCAGTGCCCAGTGAGAGCCAACCACGGAGTCTGAGCGCAGAAAGAGAATCACGGCGAGGGGCTCAGGAGGAGCGGCTGGATTGCTGAGAGTCCCGTGCAGACGGCAGAGGCAGGTGGGCAGAAGGCCGGCGCCTCCCCTTGGCCCGTTCCCTCACGGCGGTGGGACTGGGGTTCCGGGAGCCACTCTCCGCACGGCCCCTCCCTGTGCCCAGGCAAGGCTGCGGGGGCTGAGACAGGCCCCCGGGTTCTGCCTGCTCGCTCTGGGGCAGAGCTGAGCTGGAGCCTGTCCCCGTGTCCCCAGGGTGCCCCCACATCCACAGACCCCACAGGCCACCTGCAAATCGTCCCATCTCCTTAGGCACTGAGACGGGTCACACAGGACACGGGCGCCAGCACCCCGGCAGCCTTGTCGCTCCCGCCCAGACGCCCGAGGCCAGATGAGGTCTCTGCCCTGGTCCCTGTGCAGCAGACCAGGCCATAGAGGAGCCAGCTGGTGTGTGATCCAGAAGGTTCTGCTGTGCTGATGGCTGAGGCCAACCCCCCAGCTGGCTCCCCATCCCTGGCTAACATCGGCGTGCAGGGATAGGGTGGGACTGGTCAGGTGCGGCCAGCTCCTTCCCGTGGGAGGGGGCTCAGGCACGCTGGGCCCCTCCCGGGGACAGCACCGGGCTGCGCCTGGACCCTCCACGTGCTGGTCTGGGTGACGGCCGGAGGCGGGGCTGCAGCCCCAGAGCCAAGCCTTGTACCAGGGGAGGGGGCCCTGCCGGGGCCCAGAAGACCGGCCTGGCTGCAGGGCAGCAGAAGGGCTGGGGACTGTGCGTGGAGGGCAGATGCCTTCCCGGAAGCAGGGGCTCATGAGTGTGAGGTCTGGGAAGCCCTGACTTCCTGACCAGCACTAGGAACAGCGGCCGGGAGGGTGGACAGGCACAGGCCCGCTGCCCACCTGCCACTGCACTGGGCTCCACGTGCGCACACATGCGCCTGCCCCGCTGCTGGCCCTATCCTGCAGCCCTGTGCAGGCGCGTGAGGACGGAGCCCGAGGGCTCCTCGCCTCAGCTGGGGCTGGCCACAGCAGTGCCAGGCACTCGGGCACGACAGCCCAGCCATGAAGCCTGTCAGGAAACAGCCCAGTTTCCTTCTTTGCTATCATCTGGAATGAAAGGTTGGAAAATGTGTGACAACGAATTCCAAACCCCCCCACCAGAAATGGTGGCTCCTGCTGCGGGCAGTGTCTGGGCATGTCTGCGGGGCTCACGTACCTCCGGGCCAGCCAGCTTTTTGGCAAGGGCCTGCGTAGCCACAGCGCTCAGCTCCTGCTGCCGGCATGGGTGGGTCCTGTGCGTGGAGTCGGCCAAAGCCCTGAGCAGGTAGGAGGCCTGCAGAGAGAGCACACGGCTGCACCCCTGCGCAGGGGTGAGACACCTGCCGGCACCCTCCGTCACAGCTGCACACGGGCTGCACAGCGCGGAGCAGAGTGCAGGAAGGGCCGGCAACGGCTGCCGCCTCTGAACAGACGGTGCTTCAGGGACACGCGCATTTGCGTGCGTGTGCATGTTTGTGCTGTCTGGGACTTCCTGTGTGTGCACACATACACACCTGGCTCTGATGTCACCATGACACTGGGGAGGCCTTCGGGGGCACAGGGGAGGCCCAGCCTTGCCCAACGCTGCCCTCCCCTGCCGTCCCTTGGCTGTGTCCCCCTGCGCAGGCAGAGGCTGCAGGTCTGTTTCTCCCGGGGACCTCCGGGCTATGAGGCTCTCCCCACCTTGGGCCCTACCCACGCGGCCTGGACTGGAGGGAAGACCCCATACTCAGGGTGACGCAGCAATGCCCAGGGGGCCCCTGGCCAACCTCGCTGGCCATTCCGATCAGAAGTGACAACTGGGAGGGCCTGTGCAGGCAGGTCCCAGCGACACCCGGGATGTCTGGGGTGGCAGGACCCAGAGGCCACGGCCTGACGGGCTGCGGGTCTCCACAGCACCAGTGACCCACAGTGGCCAGTGGACGCCCTGAGCATGACGGTGTGCCACCTTCCCTCAGTGGGACTGGGCGGTCAGGCAGTGCCTGGCATGGCTGTCAGGAAAGCAAGAAGCCCCGGCCCTCACCCTGCCCAGGGACTGGCCCTGCTCTGCTCTCCCTGTACGGGAGTCCCCAGATGCTCCGTGGACACACAGCGGCTGTCATGTCATAGTGGCATCAGCCCTGAGAGGGGGCAGCGCGTGCAGCACGCCTGGCCCCATCTGCTGCCCGTCACTGTCCTGCCCTCCCAGTCAAACAGGGGCTAGGGTACGGGCTGTGAGAGCCACTGTACCTCACAGCCCACACCCTGTTCTTCAGTCCTCTATCTTTCCCTCACAGCCCACATGCTGTCCCTTAGTCTCATAGCCTTCCCCCCACAGTGCCATCCTTTCACTCAGTCCTGTATCCTTCCCTCACATTCTCATGATTGTCCCTCAGTCCCGTAACCTTCCTTCAGAATCTCGTTTCCTTCCCTCAGTCCCACCTTCCCTCACAGTCCCATCTCCTTCCCTCAAAGTCCCGTATCTTCCCTCACAGCCTATACCCTTCCCTCACAGCCCATAATCGGTCCCTCACAGTCCCGTATCCTTCTCAGCCCCGTTACCTTCCTTACCTGCCCCTCCCCTCAGTTCTGGACCATTCCCTCAGTCTCATCCTTACCGTTCCTGGGGGGTGTGGCTTCTGGGGGGCTGTGCGGCCTCTAGGATCCTCCCTGAGCCAGGAGGCACTGGCCTGCCCATCTGCAGAACCCCTCTCCCCCTTTCCCCTCAGGGCCCACATCCTACCTAGTGGGTCCTCCATGACATTAAACCAGGCTGAGACCTGCCACCCCAACCACGGCCCCTGACAAGCTGTGCTCCAGGAAGCCCGGCCAGTGCTGGCGTTCCTGCCAACATCCCCACACCAGGCAGAGGCCCGCTGCACCCCTGCTCCTTCCGCCTGAGTGTGCCCACACCCATGGAACCACTTCTGTGCACTTGCTCACAGCGCTGTACCCCCGAGCTGTGACTACACCCCCAGCACCATGCCGTCTCTCCCCACACTGCTCTGCGTGGGAGGCGGGAGCGGGAGAGGGTGAGGAGCAGGCAAGGAGGTGAGGGCGGGCGCGGCGAGGGCGAGAACACAGCAGCAGGCGCACTTCCCACCCTGCCTGCAGTGCCCAGGACACGCACCTGGAGAAGCGTCCCATGGACGTGGTTCTGCCGCCAGCTCGGGTCCTTTGGGTCAGGGAGTTTGGCCAGCAGACTGTGGACCACTGCGGAGAACCTCGTCGATGGGAACCAACGGGACCAGGGCACGAGCCGCCATCTCCCGGCAGCGGTAGAAGGGAGAGCAGCCACATCTGAGCAGAGAAAACAAACCTTCATGGACTCTTCACACAGTGGATGGAACGCTGTGGCCAGTGTGGTGACCCCGCCATCAGACAAGCGGCACCACGGCCAGTGCGGTCACCCCACCACCAGTCATGTGACATCATGGTCAGCGTGGTCACCCTGCCATCAGACAAAGCGGCACCACGGCCAGTGCGGTCACCCCACCACCAGTCATGTGACATCATGGTCAGCGTGGTCACCCCGCCATCAGACACATAACACTGTGGCCAGTAAGGTCACCTCCATCATCAAACACATGATACCATGGCCAGTGTGGTCACCCCGCCATCAGACAAGTGGCACCACGGCCAGTGTGGTCACCCCACCACCAGTCATGTGACATCATGGCCAGTGTGGTCACCCCACCACCAGTCATGTGACATCATGGCCAGTGTGGTCACCCCACCATCAGACATGCGACACGGTGGTCAGTGTGGTCACCTCACCATCAGATACATGATACCATGGCAAGTATGGTCACCCCATCAGACACGTGACGCCATGGCCAGTGTGGTCACCTAACCATCAGACACGTGCGCCGTGGTCAGTGTAGTCACCTCACCATCAGACACGTGGCGCCGTGGCCAGCGTGGTCACCTCACCATCAGACACGTGGCGCTGTGGCCAGTGTGGTCACCTCACCATCAGACACGTGGCGCCGTGGTCAGTGTGGTCACCTCACCATCAGACACGTGGCGCGTGTGGCCACGCCGTGGCCCAGTGTGGTCACCTCACCATCAGACACGTGATGCCGTGGTCAGTGTGGTCACCTCACCATCAGACACGTGACGCCGTGGCCAGTGTGGTCACCTCACCATCAGACACGTGACACTGTGGCCAGTGTGGTCACCTCACCATCAGACACGTGACACTGTGGCCAGTGTGGTCACCTCACCATCAGACACGTGGCGCCGTGGTCAGTGTGGTCACCTCACCATCAGACACGTGAGCCGTGGCCAGTGTGGTCACCTCACCATCAGACACGTGACACTGTGGCCAGTGTGGTCACCTCACCATCAGACACGTGATGCCGTGGCCAGTGTGGTCACCTCACCATCAGACACGTGGCGCTGTGGCCAGTGTGGTCACCTCACCATGAGACATTGACACCGTGGCCAGTGTGGTCACCCCCACCTTCAGTTACAGTGGCCAGTGTGGTCACCGCTGCCACTGCCCTGGCCACTAGAGGCAGCCTGAGCAGCCCAAGTCAGTCCCTAAGGCATGATCTGGAGCTGGGAACTGCCTGAGTGCTGGGGCTTGTGCCCCACTTTCTCCCGGACCCACCTGGCAAGGCCAGAGAAAATGTGGCACTTTCTCTACCCTCAGCCCCAGAGAGATGCGAAATGTCCAGCTGCAAGGCGGGCCAAGAAAGCCCCTAGTCCTCAGCGCGACGGAGACCCTGGGCTGTGCCTCCCGCGCCCTCCTTCACCACTGTGGGCCGCCGAGACTGAGCGAGTGGAGACTGGCTCCATGCAGCTGAGCTGGTCTGATCCCGGCCAGGCGCGCCCCAAACCAAGAGTCCCAAGTGTCCATCGGCCGTGGGGTGTGGTGAGGAGGGGTCCCTGCCCCAGATCTCTGCAGAGCCTGAGCTTCGCACGTCTTCCTCCCTGCCCCTGGGCCATGCCTCCAGAAGAGACTTGCCGCCAAGGGAGGGGCAGGTGTCAGCTGCAGCAGATGGAAAGTGGCCTTGGAGGGGCCCTCTTCCAGATGGGGGAGCTGGGGCCAGTGGTGGCTGTGCAGGGCGTACCCGGGTTTCCCCACTCTGCCGGGGCCCCTTGCTGTCCTGTCCAGAACATGGGCCCCTCTCCAGGAAATGAGGCTCAAGGGCAGCCCTTCAATACTGTCTTCCAAGGCCACTTTCCATCCACTTCTCAGTAGTGGACCCCATCAGACGGACATATCAGTGAGACGAGCAGGTCAGCAAACACCTATCCAGAGCCCAGCTTAGAAACCAGACACACACACTCACACATCCACACAATTGCGCTCTCTCTCTCTCTCTCTCTCTCTCTCTCTCTCTCTCTCTCTCTCTCTCTCTCACACACACACACACACACACACTTTGATGTTCCCCACCCCTGCTTCTGGGGACCACCGTGAGTTGATTCTGTCTGCCTTATTCGCGTCCCACGTCCAACAAGCAAACAGTCACATGACGGTAAAGCAGCACCGGCTCCTCCACTGGCCCAGCGGCCCTGAAGGCACATGGACGATGCCCATGAGAGTGGGAAGGAGACTCAGGGCAGGAACTCGCTCTGCTGTCTGCATCTCCTCCGCCCCGGGGCCCTGGCTCAGGCCAGCAGAGGCCTGCACTGGGCTATGAGTGCCCGACAGAAGCGCTCTGCCCTGGTGCCCACACAGGCGGTGGCGCGGTGGAGCAGCCGGCTGAGTGTGGACTGACCCTCTCTCCTGCATGTGGCCCCAGCGCTGGGGGTGGGTGTCACAGCTGGTGCTGCCTCCTCAGCTGCTTCCCCAGAGGCAGGGTGCAGGGTGTGTCTTGTGGGCATGAAGCTCCAGCCCCAACCTGGCCCCACAAGCACTGCGAGGAGGTTCAGGAAGCCACGGATGAGCCCCTTGCAGGGCCGATGGCAGCTCTGCCTAACTCAATGCTGTGCCTTTCTTCTCGCTCTCCCAGGAGGCTCCTGGTGGGGTCCAAGCCCCTCCGCTGTCCCCGTCACCTTGAAAGGGCCCAGCGGGCCGGGAGATGCGGGTGGCGTTTGCTGCCTGCGGCCTCCGGCCTGGGTGCTCCGGGTCCTATGGTCCCGGCCCCAGGGAATGAGTGGAGCAGGAAGCCTGTGCCGGCCAAAAAAAGAAAGGGGCCCAGCAGGGCTGTGTCAGGAGCCCATGGAGCAGGGGTGAGACGTGCGTGTGCCAAGGTGGCTCTCAGACCATGTCCTGTGCGCCTGGCAGCTGCCCGTAGAGCTGGGGTAGGGGCGACATGTTGCCGGGGGCAGGAAGTGTCCACACAACTGTTCCTTGAGCAGGAGTATTCATGCATCCTCTGGGAAGACACACGCACAAGAAGGGTGGCTGGGAGCAGGAAGGGCCCCTGCGTCCACGCTGGAAGGAGGTCCAGGGCAGGACCAGCATGACCACATGGCCTAAGCAGCGAGTGTCCAGAGCGTCCAGGCCTCCAGCCAGCACTATGCAGTGCCCCTACTATGCAGGCTCGAGCGCACCAAGATGTGCTTCCCAGAAACAAAGGCTACGTGGGGTCATGCCCTGGGCGTGGCCTGGCCCACATGTTACCTGGTGATGAGCGGGAGGAAGGGTGCCAGGCTGAGGGCCGAGTGGGCGCCGTCCATCGGGGAGGGTACAACCTCTCCAGCACCAGCAGCAGCAGGAACATGCTGGGCCGCTGCTCCAGGGCTCGGGGTCACTGCAAAGCACCGTGTGCAGGAACGTCAGAGGGCGAAGGGGCACGGTGGCACCCGCTGTCCCTCCACACCCTGCGTCTGCGAGGGAGCGTGGTACTGCTGGGACCTCGCCCAGCCCCCTACAGGGTCTCTGCCAAGACATCCCCACGCCCCCACTGCGGCTGGCAGAGCCCGTCCATGGCGGGCTGGGGTGCCGGGCGGCTCCAGCAGTGCTGCCTGTGGGGCTCCTGCTGGTTTCTGAGCCGGAGTCTGTGGGGCAGGAGAGCGCAGGAGAGCGCTAAGAGTTGGGCCTGATTAGGCGTGATGGGGCTCCACTGCTCGGGCAAAACTGCTGGCTGTTAGCAGAACAGGACTCAGCCTGGCAGAATCGAATATAGGACTACTCAGGCAGGACAGTAAAGCAGGGGCCGGAGCGACAGCACAGCGGGAGGGCGTTTGCCTTGTACATGGCTGACCCGGGTTCAATACCCGGCATCCCATAGGGTCCCCAAGCACCGCCAGGAGTAAGCCCTGAGCACTGCTGTTGTGACCCAAGACAGTAAGGCAAGATTTGACACACATGCCAGGTCCAAATCTACTCCCGAGGGCAGGCGCTGGGGGGCAGGGCAAAGGCTCTGGAAACTCCTCGTAGGGTATAGGGCAGGACGGCTGAGACTGGCCTGCGGAAACTCTGGGCGCATGCAGTGACTCCTCACCTGTCCACATGCTCAGCGACGGCCTCCAGCTGCTGGAGAAGAAAGGGGTAGAGTTCCGGGAACCGGAGAAAAACTCGCTTCCGGTCATCCTGTGAGGGGAGACACGGTCAGCAGCTCTGGTCTACAATGAGTCGTGGTCGACAACTCTTATCTGCAGCGAAGTCTCTTAACTTGAACTTTGCTTTGTTTATTTAATTTCTATTTCTTTTCTTCTCTGAATTTTTTTTTAGAAAAGGACTACACCTAAGGTGCTTTATTCACATGTTTCTAAGTTTGATGAAGATCTCACCCACCCGCGGCGCCCTGGGCACACGCGGCTCCAAGTCCCCAGCAAGCTGCCGCTCTCTGCTCTCACGCACGCCTGAGCTCCGTGAGCTGTGTGCTTGGGTTCATGAGACTGAAATTCTGTCGCCTGCCCGTCCCAGGCAGACCTGTCGCTAGGCAGACCATGTCTACGCAGGACATAGCCACAGGATTTGAGCCTGAGCCTGAGTCTCCCATCTGACCAGCTCAGGGTCACTTGGGCCTGGGGTCTGTGCCCTGAGGGTGCAGGCAGGGGCATCTGATCACCACTGAGATACTGCTTTACTCTTCGCACAGGTACCTGTCACGGTGCCCTAGAAGCCGTGACTCGGTGGGCCTGCAAACCTGTGCTTCCTACCCTGAGATGGAAGAGGGCGGTGCTGAGCGGGCAGCAGGCACCCCCGCAGCTGGACCTTGCACAGGGGCTTCTCCACAGTGCTCTGAGGGGCCCAGCACACAGAGGCTTCTCCACAGTACTTTGAGGGGCCAGCACACAGGGCCTTCTCCACAGTGCTCTGAGGGGCCCAGCACAGGGGCTTCTCCACAGTGCTCTGAGGGGGCCCAACACCAGAGGCTTCTCCACAGTGCTCTGAGGGGGGCCCAACACACAGGGGCTTCCCCGTGCGGGGACCCAGAGGCGTTCCCAAGTGCTCGGGGGGCCCAACACAGGGGCTTCTCCACAGTGCTCTGAGGGGCCCAGCACACAGGGGGCTTCTCCACAATGCTCTGAGGGGGCCCAACACAGAGGCTTCTCCACAGTGCTCTGAGGGGGCCCAGCACACAGGGGCTTCTCCACAGTGCTCTGAGGGGGCCCAACACACAGGGGCTTCTCCACAGTGCTCTGAGGGGGCCCAGCACAAGGGCTTCTCCACAGTGCTCTGAGGGGACCCAACACACAGGGGGCTTCTCCACAGTGCTCTGAGGGGGCCCAGCACACAGGGGCTTCTCCACAGTGCTCTGAGGGGGCCCAGCACACAGGGGCTTCTCCACAGTGCTCTGAGGGGGCCCAGCACACAGGGGGCTTCTCCACAGTGCTCTGAGGGGGCCCAGCACACGCTTCTCGTGCTGGGGGGCCGCCGGGGCTTCTCAAGTGCTGGGGGCCGGGTTGTTGGGGGGCCGAAGGGCTAGTGGGGGCGCCCGGGGCTCTCCCAGTGCGGGGGGCCGGCTCCACTCTCTGGGGCCAACAAGAGGGCTTCTCCACAGTGCTCTGAGGGGGCCCAACACACAGGGGCTTCTCCATAGTGCTCTGAGGGGACCCAACACACAGGGGGCTTCTCCATAGTGCTCTGAGGGGACCCAACACACAGAGGCTTCTCCACAGTGCTCTGAGGGGGACCCAACACAGGGGCTTCAGTCTGAGGGGGCCCAGCCTTGCAGCTTCTCCACAGTGCTCTGAGGGGGCCCAACACACAGGGGCTTCTCCACAGTGCTCTGAGGGGGCCCAACACACAGGGGCTTCTCCACAGTGCTCTGAGGGGGCCCAGCACACAGAGGCTTCTCCACAGTGCTCTGAGGGGGCCCAGCACACAGCGGCTTCTCCACAGTGCTCTGAGGGGCCCAGCACACAGGGGCTTCTCCACAGTGCTCTGAGGGGGCCCAGCACATAGGGGCTTCTCCACAGTGCTCTGAGGGGGCCCAGCACACAGCGGCTTCTCCACAGTGCTCTGAGGGGGCCCAGCACACAGGGGCTTCTCCACAGTGCTCTGAGGGGGACCTCGGTCGTGCTGAGGGGGCCCAACATAGAGGCTTCTCCACAGTGCCTGGGGGCCCAGCACACAGGGGCTTCTCCACAGTGCTCTGAGGGGTCCCAGCACAGGGGGCTTCAGTGTGGGGGGAAAACAGGGGCTTCTCCATAGTGCCTGGGGGCCCAACAACAGAGGCTCCAAGTCTGAGGGGCCGGCTTGTGTTGGGGGCAAAAGGGCTTTACAGTGCTTGAGGGGGCCCAGCACACAGCGGCTTCTCCACAGTGCTCTGAGGGGGCCCAGCACACAGCGGCTTCTCCACAGTGCTCTGAGGGGGCCCAACACAGAGGCTTCTCCACAGTGCTCTGGGGGCCCAGCACACAGGGGCTTCTCCACAGTGCTCTGAGGGGGCCCAACACACAGGGGCTTCTCCACAGTGCTCTGAGGGGGCCCAACACACAGGGGCTTCTCCACAGTGCTCTGAGGGGGCCCAGCACAGAGGCTTCTCCACAGTGCTCTGAGGGGGCCCAGCAGGGGGCTTCTCCACAGTGCTCTGAGGGGGGCCCAGCACACAGGGCTTCTCCACAGTGCTCTGAGGGGACCCAGCTTCGTGGGGGGCCCAGACAAGGGCTCCAAGGCTCGAAGGGACCCAACACACAGAGGCTTCCCCACAGTGCTCTGAGGGGACCCAGCACACAGAGGCTTCTCCACAGTGCTCTGAGGGGGCCCAACACAGAGGCTTCTCCACAGTGCTGAGGGACCCAGGGCTTAATGGAGTAGGGGCTTCTCCACAGTGCTCAGAGGGGACCCAGCACACAGGGGCTTCTCCACAGTGCCGGGGGCGGGCCCGCCTGCCTGAGGGGGCCCAGCACACAGGGGCTTCTCCACAGTGCTCTGAGGGGGCCCAGCACACAGGGGGCTTCTCCATAGTGCTCTGAGGAGAGCCCAGCACCTGTGGCCTGGGACAGGCTCTGCCCCATCTCCACACGGCCACAGGAAATACAGAGTAAATCAGGGCCGTGTTCCTGGTCAATCAACGTTACAGCCACCTCCCCACTACCAGCTCTTGCTGGCTCTGCCTGAGCACCAGGTCGAGTCTCAGTGGGCCCGAGTTTGGCTCTGCCTTCCGGGCGCACAGGTGTCGACCTCTGGTTGGAAGATAGTCAGCCTAGCAGGGCCTCCAGGAGCTGAAGGCCACACCTGCAGCCTGTAGCTCCTGCGGGACACAGCGGCGCCTGCTGCACCTCTGTGCTCGGGCGGGCTGGCCCCTGGCTGAGCACACCCCCTGGCCTGCAAGCGCCCGGGTTTGTGCCCCAGCAACACACGGTCCCGGGCATGGCTGGGGCGTCCAATGCCCGAAAATGTGAAAAGCTGAAAACCCACAAACAACCACATCAGCAGCGATAACAGGCAACGATAGCGAGCCTGAGTCCTCCCTGAGTCCTCCGAGGAGCAGAGAACACGGCGCATCAGACCTGCCCACTCGCCTGAACACACACAGGCGGTGCTTCAGGCACACTCCGAGGCTCCTGCCGACCTTGCAGGAGTCGGGAACTGGGAACCGGGCGCTCAGGGAAGCCCAGCACAGCGCCTGCAGCTCCTCGAGGGCTGCGGGACTGAGGCATTTCTAGTGTCCACCTGGCTCAGGGCTCAGTGACCTCTGGGGAGCAAAGGTGTCGTCCTGCCCTGGCCCCGGCCCCGGCCATCATGAAACAGCAGGCCAGGAAGGCAGGGGGCATGTTTTCCTGCTGGAGTCCTGAGCTCCAAGCTGGAATCACTGGACTGACCCTGCCAGTGCCCACAGAGTCCTGAGGCCCACCAGGTGCCCAGCTAGAGCAGACACCAAGGCAGTGAGGGAGGCACAGGACAGAGCAGCTGAGCTCCAGAGACCCCCGTGTGTGCAGGCAGGAACCACGAGACACCTCCACTGTCACAGAGGTCTACGGGTGGGGCTCAGTGCTCAGCTATGGGCCTGCTTGCACCGGACTGGTCTGAGTCTCTGCTAGCAGGCGTTCTGGAGCCCAGGTCCCTGGACTTGGGCCCCCAGAGATGCTGCTGAGCAGCAGGTCGGCAGAGTGCAGCCCTCAGAGATCAAAGCACAGCCAGACCAGCTGAGCTTCCAGAAGGTGCGCGAGACAGGGGGCAGGTACTGACCCTTGAGCCCAGCGGACACTGAATGTTTGCTCAAGGTGGAGGAAATGAGAGCCCAGCGGGCAGAGGCTCCCTGCATCCCTCAGTATTTACTTCACAGCTGCTGAGTCTGAGACTTTCCTCAGCCGCCTGGAAGCTAAGCCCGCTGTTACGCTCTCCGCAATGTGACCTTTACTAAGGCACATTCCAACCCTGCACTGTGATCTTTTCAACCCCTCAGACCTTTATTCTTCGGAGCTCCTAAAATCAGAATTTCCCATTATGTTTGTGGCCCTGGGTCTCTGGGGGACAGTCTGGGTGCCTGAAGCTGCGCTGAGAGCTCAGCACGGCCTTGGAGCTCACCCTGGCGTTCAAGACCAGGAAGAGCCTACAGCATGTGGAGACCTGCTTCCACTGGAACGCCTGCGTCTTATTTCAAGGTTCTCTCAGAAAGGAACCAACTCATTTGTGAGCAAGTTTCATCTCGGAGGTTTAAGGACCCCCACCCTGCCCCCAAAGCAGACCCATCTGGGGCAGGCACCTTGGAGGTTTAAGGGTTAAATACTCCCACCCCCACCCTGCCCCAAAGCAGACCCATCTGGGGCAGGCATCTTGGAGGCTTAAGGGTTAAATACTCCCCACCCCCACCCTGCCCCAAAGCAGACCCATCTGGGGCAGGCCTGGGGAACCCCCACCCCCCCAAAGCAGCACCCCAGCACGCCCTCTAGCTGTTTCTCCACCCCGGGGCCACCTGCTGCCCAGCCCCTCTCTCTGGAAGGGGCTGTCTTAGGGATGAGGTGGGAGGTAAGAACACCTGGACAGAACAGGCCGAGTGTGCTTTCCTAGCTGGCCAGCAGTCTCAGATGAAGTGATACAAGCTCACGTTCCCGCCACGTCACTGCTTTGAGAAGGGCCCGGCTGGCCGGTGGCTGTTCTGGCTGAGAGCCTGTCCCTATCCATGAAAACCGGCTGCGCTAATGCTCCTGCTCTGTCAGGGCGGCTCTCTGTGCCAGGCCACCCTCCACGCTGACCCGGAGCTACAGCTGCACAGGACACAGTGGGCTGCCCAGAGGCTCTGTTCCCGTGGCCAGTGTAGCAATTGTCCTCCGAGACCGAGACAGGGAGCAGAGATGGGGCGTGGCCGCCGGATCTATTTTCAGATGAGAGCCTCTGTTCAGACAGGCCTGCCAGAGCCGGCTCAGGAGGCGGGAACAGGTGGGCACAGCATCCTCTGCTGTTCCCACACATGTGGACTTGCTTCTGCCCAAGAGCCACTTCTCCAGACTTCCCTCTGAGGGGGCCTTCCCCAGTGAGTCTTGGCTGACGGGCCGGACATGCGCAAGGACCTGCACCACTGCGGCTCAGGGCCCCTCAGGGCAGAGGTCAAGCCTGGGGCGGTTCCGCGCAAGGCTGGAGCCTTAAAACTGGTGTCATCTCCCTGGCCACACTTTCTATTTACTTTTGCTGGGGCACACCCAGCAGTGCTGAGGTGCTGGTGTGGGGCTGGGGTGAGACCTGGGCCTCCGGCCTGAGAGGCCTGCACACACTACCCACTGGGCTATCTCTGGCCTCTAAACAACTGTTTTGGTTTTTTTTTTTTTTTTTGCTTTTTGGGTCACATCCAGTGATGCTCAGGGGTTACTGCTGGCTCTGCACTCAGGAATTACTCCTGATGGCACTCAGGGGACCATATGGGATGCCGGGGATCGAACTTGGATTGTGTGAAATGCCCTCCCAACTGTACTGAATGATTTCTTAAGCCCACTATTAGGAAAACAAGCCCCTGAATGCGCTGACCCTGGGGAGTCCCCAATTGTATCTCAGACGCAAATGCAGGCTCTCCACCAGGGCAGGGCTGAGGGCAGACTCTGGCATACAGCCAAGCTCAGAGCCTCTGCAGAGAGGGGACGTGTGCAGCCAGGCTGTACGCGCACCTGCTCTCTCTCTCTCTCTCTCTCCTCACTCACACACACACACACACACACACACACACACGCGCCCCAAGTCACCACACAGGCCCATGTCTGCGGACACCCACACCCACACCCTCCGCCCGAGGTCTCCATACACGCCCAACACCCCCAGGTCTCCACACAGCTGCCCATGCACACGCACACACACATACATACGGGTCTCCACACACCCATTTCTGCCCGTGGCTCCCATCTCTGCTGTGGTCAACCCCATGGACGTGGGACCATGGGCTCTCAGTCCCCCTCTTACCCCGGGTCCTCTGGCGCTGCCGCACAAGATGCACCTTCACCCGGCTCTAACTGCAGGTGCGACCAGCCTATGACCAGCTGCTGGACATATCAAGCACAGCACTGCCTGTGGGCTACAGCACAGCCCACGACCACAGCACTGTCCGTGGGGAATCTCCAGATCACGATTTTAAATGCTTAGCAAGGGTCCTGAAATCTTCCACGCAAGCCCTGGCCAGCACCACCGAGGACGTGTCTCCCTGGCCACGTGGTCGTGCAGGGCCCAGCCACACAGCCTTCCAGGGGCACACACCCTCTCCCCCAGCTGCGGGTCTTGAAGGGGCATAAAGAGTGGGGACATCTCTGGGGAGTGGACACCTGTCTCCCCACCCGTGTCTCATGTGCAGAAGGGAAACAGCTCCCTGTCCAGTGTGGGAAGAGCCAGGGGAGATGGCAGATGCCCAGGGGGTCTGGGCGTACAGGAGGCGGGACAGAGCCGGGTCCCAGTGCTCTGCTGGCCTCAGGAGCCTGCTGCACTGGCCCCTGGCACGCATGCCCTGTCGCCTCTGAGTGCCGCAGGGAGGAGGCGGCGACAGCCCGGACTGCAGTGAGGGACAAAGTGTGGGCACGGTGACAAGGGCCCCGGCTCTGGCCTGAGTGCCACCCAGTGCCCAGTGTGGTGCCACTAGCCCGTCCTGCCCCATGCACTCTGCAGAGGACCCGGCAAGGGTGGGCAGAGACGAGAAAGTCGGCAAACGGAGCTGTCACAACAACTGGCAGACAGCTGGTGTCAGAAAGCCTCGTTGGCACTTTGCCAATGAAGCTGAGCACTGATTCCAATGCTGAAAGGAGTATTTGGTTTTCTAATGGAAAAGTCTAAGCGTTAATACAGGAATCAAGTTTCAGAGTGAACGAGAGTTTACAATGAACCAGAATCAACATTCGGTTCCTGTGTCAGCCATGAGCTGGGAGCAGAAGTGCATTCCGAGATCACAGCAGCATTTTCCCCCTATGATAATGACAATATTCTGCCAGAATAAACCCCTCAGCATCACCGGATGTTACCAAAAAAGAAAAAAAAAAGACCACATTCCAGAATTTAATGATCATCATTTTTCTGTGTGAAAATGTCTGAGTTGTTTCAGCATAAAGACTCCGAAAGCCATTCAGGCTAGGCAGCTTTTAAAGTGTATCTGAAGATTGGGGTTGGAGCGATAGCCCAGCGGGTAGGGCGTTTGCCTTGCACGCCGGCCGGCCCATGCCGGCCCGGGTTCGATCCCCAGCATCCCATATGATCCCCCCAGCACCGCCAGGAGTAATTCCTGAGTGCAGAGCCAGGAGGAACCCCTGAGCATTGCTGGGCGTGACTCAAAAAGAAAAAAAAGACCTGTAAGTAGACGGCACATGTCCACAGGAGACCCCGTGAGGGGACAGGGACGTGTCCACAGGAGATCCTGTGAGGGGACAGGATGTGTCCATGAGAGACTCTGTGAGGGGGTGGGACGTGTCCATAGGTGACCCCATGAGGGGACAGGATGTGTCCATGAGAGACTCTGTGAGGGGTGGGACGTGTCCACAGGCGATCCCGTGAGAGAACAGTCCACAGGAGACTGGCTGGTAGAAAAGCTGCTCCTCACAGCAGACAGAGCACGTTTTCAGGAACAGGCTACATGGTGAAGACTATAATGGCCCCTCCAAGGGAATCCAAAGCTTAAATGATTAAAAACCAACTGAAACGCTTCAGGCCAAGCCCCCTCTGGCTTTCCTGCCTCTCCGGTCGGCCCTCCAGCAGCATCACCACAGTGCTCCCTCCCAGCCGACCCCTGACAACGGAACCGATGACCCGCTGAGCCTGCCTGAGGGCCGGGCCAGCTTCTCTCTCCCGGAGAGGACCCGCCACCTCCGGTCCTGGCACCAGCACCCCTGCCTCAGCACCTGCACCCGCAGCTCGGCCTCGTCCTCAGGATCTGTCAGACAGAGCCTGGAGCCAACCACCAGGGCTGGAACAGGCAAGTGTGGGGCGATGGGCCCCCGAGACGGGACAGGGACCCCCTCACAGAGCTCCTGCCTCCGCCGCTGGGCCCTACTCAACAGTGGGCATGGCCGTCACAGGCTTGGAGCCAGTTCATGACATGGCCGTTAGAGCAACGGGCTCCAGGTGGGATTCCCGGGGTCGCAGAATCCCAGATTGGTTTCGGCCAGGACAAGGTTTTGTGAAAAGCGAAGCAAGCATCAGATGGAGCTCACCTGTTTTTCTTGGGCAGTTCATCCTTCCCCCTCTTGACTCGAATATTCGCGTGATCAAAGTACTGAAGAGAAGAGTGGGCGAGTTCCGCACCTAAGGGAGCAGGTGTGGTGGGGTTCAGACAGCGGCACACGCTCCCCCACAGCGTGATGCCACCCAGGCGTCCACGAGGCCGCATTGCTGTCCTCTGACAAGGCGCCCCTTTACTTTCCAAATCGCCCACTCTCTCCTAGAACACCCCCTTAATGTGTTCCCCAAATACTTCATGTTCAGAATGGTGTCAATTAAGGCCAGTGCCAGGTATCTAGGGGGCTGAGAGCGCATACTGAGCACAGGGGGAAAAGGTGGCGGGAGGGGGAACAGACGGGAGTGGAGGGGAGAGAAGGGGGGTGGAGGGAGGGGGGAGGCTGGAGGAGGGGAGAGGCTGGAGGAGGGGAGAGGGAGGAGGAGGGGAGAGGGTGGAGGAGGGGAGGGTGGAGGATGGGAGGAGAGGAGAGGCTGGAGGAGGGAGAGGATGGAGGAAAGGAGGGAGAGGGTGGAGGAGGGGAGGGGAGGATGGAGGAGGGGAGTAACACGTGCAATCTGAGAAGAGTCCCCAGCAGTCTGAAGTTCAGAGCAGTCGAGGCTGGGCCAGCTCAGCTGCCTGGCCCAGGGGAAGGCCCAGGGGATGGAGCCGGCTGGACGCCCCTTCCGGAGGAAGCCTTTCAAACTGGTGGCCCAAGTTTTAGGCAGGAAAATACCCGTGAAGGGGGCTGCCCTGCTGACGCCTGCCCCAGTGAGGCCCTCCTCCGGGAGGTTCTCTCGCCCGCTGCCAACCTCAGAGGCAGGCGGGCGTGAGAGGGTACTGGCACCCCCGCACACTGTGGGGCTCTCCGCGGGGGCAGGAGTCTGACAGGCCACCCTGTGAGGGCCCCATCCCGGTGGCGGGCGGCTGGTGCCGGGCTCCCATCAGGATGCAACAGGTGAGTGATCTCACCGGTGACTTCCCTGAGCAGCTGGTGTAAGAGCAGCCCCCGAGGTGGCCAATGGGACCCTCAGAATCCAATGGAAACCAGCTTTCCCTTGAAGACTTGGCCAGAGGTTCTGCTCACAAAGTTGAGCAGTCTCTGCTGGGCAATTCCAATTCCTCCCGCTGGCCTGTGACTCTGCCTGGCCTCCTTGCTGGATGCCGTGGCTTTCCCAAGCCAGATGTGCCGCCCAGACTCACGCACAGGCCATCTTGACCCTCAGCTCTGGACAGCTCTGGGCACGCCCACTGCAGGACATGCCATACTCTGCCACAAAGGCCAGGCAGGCACCGGTCGTGAGACTCTGCTAAGGAGCAGCTGGCCTTTGTTCCCTTTCCACTGGGTCCCGAGCATGGGAGCTGGTTGGGTGGGGCTGAGCTTTACAGAAGAGGGAGGAGGTACGGCTGGTGGCCACCCCTTTCCCATTTTCGCAGTACCAGGGGGACGCTCATCCGCCCAGCACCGGCACTGTCCCTTTCCTATGGCACTGTGCCTCTGGAAGGGCCTCCCATACAATGGCCAGGGTCCAGGGGCTCCCAGCAGCTCTTGGAGATGGCAGCCCAGTGTTAGGGCCCGAAGATATGGTAGTGCCAGGGACCCCATACCCAGTGATGCTTGGGGACCATGTGGTGAAGGAGGGAGCCCGGCTGGACGCTTGTGGAGAGGGAGGGAAGAGGCTGGGTGCATGCGCACCCTCAGCCCTATGCTCTGCCGGCTACCAGCAGGCATCTCCCCGTGCGTGCTGGCCAGCGGTTACTGGGCTGAGCTGAGGTGCAGAACTGCCCTGACACCAGCAGGCCAGAGCCCACCACAGGCAGGCCCTGCATCCTGACTGGCTCTGAGGAAGCAGGCCCGAGGGAGACCTTGCACAAACTGAGGGCACTGAGGGAGGTCCGCACACGCGGCGCTCGGAGTCAGACCCTGCACAGACTCTGAGGGAGGCCCCCACCACATGGACGCTCTGAGGGAGGCTGCACACAGGCGCTCAGAGGCAGACCCTTCCCCCCCCCCCACAGATGCTCTGAGGGGAGGCCCCGTACACATGGACGCTCTGAGGGAGGCCCGTTGCCACACGGATGCTCTGACGTAGGCTGCACACAGGAGCTCAGAGGCAGACCCCCACCCCTCCACAGATGCTCTGAGGGGAGACCCGAACCACACGGACGCTCTGAGGGAGGCCTCGCACACCGGATGTTCTAAGGGAGGCTTACACACATGGCGCTTGGAGGCCCCTCACACACGGATGTTCTGAGGGAGGCCCCGTCCACCAGAAGCTCTGAGGGAGACCCCCACACATGAATGCTCTGAGGAGGTGAGGGAGGAAGCAGTCACGGTGATGAAGGATGTGGGGGAAGGGAGGATGGAGGTGAGGGAGTGGGCAGACAGGGATAGAGGAAGTGAGGGAGGAGGTGCAGGTGGGGCGATGGAGGTGAGGGAGGGTGAGGAAGGCGGGGCGATGGAGGTGAGGGGAGGATGCAGGCGGGCGATGGAGGTGAGGGAGGGTGCAGGCGGGCGACGGAGGTGAGGGAGGGGTGCAGGCGGGCGGCGGAGGTGAGGAGAGGGTGCAGACAGGCAGCGGAGGTGAGGGAGGGAAAAAGGTGCGGGCAGGGCAATGGAGGCCACACCCACAGCGCCAGACACAACAGGGCAGCCGTCAAGGATCTGAAGAGAAGCAGCAGGTCCCCCCCAGACCTGGTTGTGAGAGAAGGCCCAGGGAAGGGTGCGCAGCCAGGGGTCTGGAGACCACCAGGCCACTTCCTTATTCCCATCCTGGTTTCTCTGTGATCCTTCCAGCACGACGGTGTCGTCCGGTGGTTTCAGAGCCAGCCTTGTACCGTTCTGCCCAGTGGGTCCTTAGGCCACAGGGCTGAGGAGAGGGTGAGGGAGCACTGGCCCGTCCACCCCAGGGCTGGACACTCAAGGACCGAGGAGGCAGCAGAAGCCTGAGGCATCAGGTTGTGTGTTCACTTAAAGCAGGATTCGGGTGCTGAGAGACTGTGGAAGGGCATGGCCACCCAAGTCCAAGACAGAGGGGATCCCCGTGAGATGGGCCGGCATGTGCCAGAACCCCAGCACCACCCCGAGCTGAGGGTAAGCAGAGCTACAGGGTGGCCCCTGGCGAGGGCACAGCCAGGGACCATGACCCTGGCCAGCACGGAGAGATAGGGAAGAGCAGGGGAGAGAACCTGCACCTCTGAGCTCGGGGATGGGCCCCGGTGCTTCACAGGACAGACGCAGACCCACACATGGTTGGACTCACTGACACAGCTCCCGGAAGAGGGACAGAGCAGCAGAGCCCGCGAGGAGAGGAGAGGAGAGCCCTGCTCGGCAGCGGCCTCAGTGTCCACGGACACAAACCCTGGAGTCGATACATCAGGGAATCGCCGGCTCCTCCAGCCGCCAAGGCTGCTGGAAGCAGAATCACGCCAGGCAGACAATGGCTGCAGTACTCACCGCCCAGACTGCAGAGCTGAAGCCCAGAACTGCAGCCCGCATGCCGCCGGGCGACGTAGGGGATGACGTTCTCTCCCAGGCAGCGTATCTCTGTACAAGGCTCGGAGGATATTCAAAGCGTGAACCTAGGACAGAGTACAACGCCCGCTGTGCAACGCCACAGTCTCTAAGTTGGAAAAGATCTGAACAACTCAGAACAATTTTGACTCAGCACTCCAGGGATGGAGCTCGAGGGGCAGAGGCCCTGGGTGAGACTCCAACAATCGTCCACCCCTGTCCTAACACTAAAAAACCTGAAACGTTTGATCTACGGCACCAGGATAACAAGCTACTGACGGACAAGGTAGCAGGGAGAAAACCCAGCAGCTGACAAGGCCTGGAGACCGTCGGCGCCACACTCAGTGCACTTGGCCACGTCTGTGCCCAAGGCCCCCAACAAGAGCAGCAGCTCCAGCAACAGGATGAATATTAGCCCAATTAGCATCCCAGAAACAACAAAGAACCCTGAACTCACGTGGGGTCACAAAGCCCCCAAAGAGCCAAGACCAGGGAGGAACAAGGAGGCAGGCTACTCGCGGGCTACGTCCACAGCAGACAACAATAACCCACAGTGAAGCCGGACTGAAGACAGATGCGTGGGTCGGGGGCTGGAACAGTCTAGAAATACTCGCTTCTCACATGAACAACAAGTCAAAAGGCAAAGGACCCCACAGCACAAAGCGGTTCTAGAGAAAGTGAACAGTCGGTTGGAGAGCAGTGACTGGCTCCGTCTCACCAATACGGAAATCCATTCAACCCTGCTACCTGCCCGTGAGCCCCCGAGGCCAGGAGATGGTGCTCGGGGCACAGGAGCTCAGTGTGGTCCCCAGTCACAGCCAGATGTGGCGCCCCCCCCCCGACACCCCCTCCCATAAAGTCAAGAAACAAAAGGGCAGGGCTGCACGCATTTGCCTTTGCACCCGGCCGACCCACAGGTTTGATCCTCAGCATCCCATACGGTCCCCGAGCACTGCCAGGGAGTAAGCCTGAGCATCGCTGGGTGTGACCCAAAAAAAGAAAAAAAAAAAAAAAAAAAAAAAAAAAAAAAGAAAGAAAAGGCTGGTGAGGATGGAAGAAGGCACGTGGCAGAGTGAACTGGTGCCGCCACCACAGCAAACCAGCCGGGGCATCACCTGAACCACACCGGTTTGGAAAAGTACCAAATCTCATGATACAACGGTCTCACTAGATTCTGTGCCAATTTTATTTTTTTTGCAAAAAAAAAAGTTTAAGAGTCCAGCCATGAGTGATCCCTGAGCACAGAGCCAGAAGTAAGCCCTGAGCACTGCCCCCAAAAAAATTTAAAAATGGGGTGTGACCAATCTGTGAAGCTTTTTAAAAACTGTGCCCATTCTCCTGGGAAGTGTCGTGGCGACAGTCTGCAGGGGGACGGTCTCCGCACACCTCTATCCTCTCAGCCTCTGCCCAGCAGCCAAGCACGGAAACAGCCCCTCCGGCTCTGCAGCTATCACGACAGACCTTGCGAGAGGAGGAAGCAGGACGAGCTCCTTCACGCATGGCAGAGACTAGTGGGGCAGGGAAGAGACAGAACGCCTGGCACTGGGAATGGCCTGTGCACATGGTGAGCGGGAGGAGGAGATGTCCAATGCCGAGAGGGGGCGAGGCCGGGAGACGGCACCGCAGCCAACCCGCTGGCTCGAGTCCCGGCACCACACACAAGCCTGCCAGGAGCGATCCCTGAGTACCGGGCCAGGGTGTGGCCCAGAAACCAAAATCAACCAAACAAAGCCGTCTAGTGCAGGCCAGGGAGAGCTCAGGTCTTGCCTTTAGGAGCGAGGCCCGAGTCCAAGCCCACCAGCACCCGACAGGTGCTTGCTGTGCCGAGTGAGCTGCCCACACGAGCCTGCTGAGTCGCAACTCTTCTCCTGGCATCAGACACAGGCAACAGCTTTTACCAAGACAACAACCACGTGGCGACACCAGGTCAGCCGCTCAATCGTGGGATGGACGCAGACGTAGAGCGGCCGATGTGGCTGCAGTCTCAGGGACTTCCTGACACTCGGACTCAGTAACGATGCTACAGAGGACCGGGCCTGTGCTGGTGCTTCACCCGAAGGGCGGTCTGTTTGTGACAACACACACGTCCAACCATGCGGACGCCTATTTGGTGGGCGAGAACCAAGCCACATAAGCAAGTTCTAAGCGCCTGCACCCTTACCAGCAATCTTTAGCAAGGCGTTTAGTTGGTCTTTTTGTTTTTTTTGGACCACAGCTGGCTGCACTTGGAGGCCTTGTGGTGGCAGGGATGGAACTGGGTCTACCACATGCCACGCTCTGCTCTCCAGTGTCCAGTGCTCCCAGTCCAAATGCGGCCAGTCTAGCCCACTGTGGCCTGGCTCCAGGCTCTCACCTGGGGAACAGTGCTCTGCAAGTCGCCTGCAGGGCCAGCCAGGGACAGTAGCTCTTTCATTGTTATTCTCAACAACTTCATGGTGCCTTTCTTAGATTCTGATGCCAACAGTGCCTGTGGAGAAATGAGGTCAAAATGGACAGCCCCCCTTGGACTTACCTACATGCTGTTTTGAGGACCCTAAGATGGCAGATGCAATAATCAACAAGTTAAATGCAAACTTATCCAACAGGAAGACACTCTTTTCAAAACAAAAACCCTTGCATTGGCAAATACTTGGTGAGGGTTTTAAAACTCCCTGGAGGCTGATCTCTGTAGATCATTCTCCCTGGAGTTCAGGATGGTGAAACTAGCAGGGAAACTGGTGTGGAGCATGTGCACTTTCTGTTGGGGATGTGCAATTCCTGTGGATTTGGAGTGTACATGTGGGATGTGTGATTCCTGTGGATTTGAAGTATACATGTGGGAGCATGTGTACTTCCTGTGGAGGTAACATATGCACTTCCTGTGGGGGCATGTGCTCTTCCTGTGGGGGGAGGGAACATGAGCACATCCTGTGGGGGGGGCAGGTGCACTTTTGTGGGGAGCATGTGCACTTCCTGTATGGGGACATGTATACTTCCTGTATGGGGACATGTATACTTCCTGTATGGGGACATGCATACTTCCTGTATGGGGACATGGGGGGGTGGGGGGGTGTGGGGGGGGGGGGGGTTTGGGGGGGGGTGGGGGGGGGGTTTTTTTTCTGGGGGCATACTTCCTGTATGGGGACATGCATACTTCCTGTATGGGGACATGTATACTTCCTGTATGGGGACATGCACACTTCCTGCATGGGGACATGCACACTTCCTGCATGGGGACATGTGTAGTTCCTGTATGGGGACATGCATACTACCTGTATGGGGACATGTATACTTCCTGTATGGGGACATGCATACTTCCTGTATGGGAACATGCATACTTCCTGTATGGGGACATGCATACTTCCTGTATGGGAACATGCATACTTCCTGTATGGGGACATGCATACTTCCTGTATGGGGACATGCACACTTCCTTTATGGGGACATGCATACTTCCTGTATGGGGACATGCACACTTCCTGTATGGGGACATGCACACTTCCTGTATGGGGACATGCACACTTCCTGTATGGGGACATGCACACTTCCTGTATGGGGACATGCATACTTCCTGTATGGGGACATGCATACTTCCTGTATGGGGACATGCATACTTCCTGTATGGGAACATGCATACTTCCTGTATGGGGACATGCATACTTCCTGTATGGGAACATGTATACTTCCTGTATGGGGACATGCACACTTCCTGTATGGGGACATGCACACTTCCTGTATGGGGACATGCATACTTCCTGTATGGGAACACGCATACTTCCTGTATGGGGACATGCACACTTCCTGTATGGGGACATGCACACTTCCTGTATGGGGACATGCACACTTCCTGTATGGGGACATGCATACTTCCTGTATGGGGACATGCATACTTCCTGTATGGGGACATGCATACTTCCTGTATGGGGACACGCATACTTCCTGTATGGGGACACGCATACTTCCTGTATGGGGACATGCACACTTCCTGTATGGGGACATGTGTAGTTCCTGTATGGGGACATGTGTAGTTCCTGTATGGGGACATGCACACTTCCTGTATGGGGACATGCATACTTCCTGTATGGGGACATGCATACTTCCTGTATGGGGACATGTATACTTCCTGTATGGGGACATGCATACTTCCTGTATGGGGACACACATACTTCCTGTATGGGGACATGCGTACTTCCTGTATGGGGACATGTGTAGTTCCTGTATGGGGGACATGTGTAGTTCCTGTATGGGGACATGCATACTTCCTGTATGGGGACATGCATACTTCCTGTATGGGGACATGCACACTTCCTCTATGGGGACATGCACACTTCCTCTATGGGGACATGTGTAGTTCCTGTATGGGGACATGCATACTTCCTGCTTGGGCTCCATGCCCATCCTTGCGGGGTTTGGGACAATATGTTAGAGAGGGTCTGCTACTAACTCCTCAGGTGGAACTTGATCTACCTGTGCATACTCTGAGCTAGGCCTCCCGAGCATCTGTTCCAAGAACACATGCCTATCCCTGTCCTGTCTCAAAGCTAGAGGCCACCGTGTGGGCACACCACCCACCCACAGCTCAGGCCACTGTTTCCGGGCAGGCACAAGGCATAGCAGATACTACCTGGACGTAGAATGGGATGCCAGCACTGCGCCGCGTAGCACAGAGTTTAGACGAGGGATCACTGCTCTTGATTTCCTCCAAAACATTCCACAGCCATTGTTCTGGGAGCTTCTGAAGACTCACGTTGGGGCATCTGAAAGGAATGCAGGAGGAAACACCTGGGATCACCAGCATGGATGCAGAGTCCGGCATCGGGAGGGAGAGGAGCAGAGAACGACCCTTTCCTCTGCATGAGGCCAAAGGGTCTGAAGCTCTTATACCCTTTTGTCAAAAGCCACTGTCTTATCTGCAGAAAGTTTATCCTGAAGCTTGATCAAATCTCTCAAATAATTAAGCTCTGAACTGCATCACTTCCTAACACACACTCAATATTTACAGACATTCTCTCGAAGCCACGCCAATGAACCTCAGACAGGCACGCTAACCTAAAGCCAAGATGCACACACCCAGGAAGGTCCAGTGTGTTACGCTGTCCGGGGGCTTCTCAGCAGGCTCGGTACAGCTCTGCCCTAAATCTGTTTGTTTTGGTGGCCACACTCCATAGTGCTCAGGGGTTACTCCCTGGTTCTGCATCAGAAATCACTTCTGGCAGTATCCATGGGACCATATGGAATATGGGGGTTCAAACCTGGGTTGGCTGTGTGAAAAGTAAGTACTCTCCTCCTCTCCCTATTGCTCCAGCCCATCTCCCTGACCCTCGACCTCTGAAACCTGCCTGTAGCTTTAGCATGTGATAATGCCTGTGGACGGGACAACTATGCAAACATGCATCTTCTTCCTCTCCTGTGCCACAGAGGCAGCTTAGCCAGCTCCAGCCTGAGCTGCCACACCACGCCTTGCACCTGGCAGCAACCACCGTTACAAGGCTACATACCGACTGAAGCTGAAATCCCACAACCAATGTCAATCTATGTGTCCCATCTGCAAGGAACTTAACAACTCAAGAACAGTCTGCTTCCCTGGTCCATACAGCACACACCAGAGTGGTCTGTCGACCGGGCAGGGGGCCAGCAGGCAGTGTGGGTGAGGAGTCCAGTTTGCACATCTCAACAGCAACACCAGAAACGGGCAGAGCAGACAGAAAGCAGGACGAAGTCACCGACAGACCAGGAGTCCGCTCCACATGCCCCTGGAACCTTGTTGCAGACACCTGAGAGCACTGCACTGGCCTGGATTGCCTCCTGCAGGTCACTTTGTAGCTAGGAGGACAGTTTGAATGTGGCAGTTTAATCTGACCATGTATTCTGTACTGGCTGGTATAAATATTCTCTCATGCTGCCACAATCATCGTGGGACTAGCTAGATCTTACCAGTATTTGTGCCTGGCCAAGTTGGATCTCTAAGTAATTAGAGCAGCGAGAAATGCTGTTTGCCTCCCAAGCAAGCAAGCATGGCTCCCTGATAACTCAAAGGCAACTAAAATACAAAACTACCATGAAGTAAAAGAAGAGACTCTTATGAAGGCTTGGAGAAATATTTAACTGGCATTAGTATAGTCTTTGGTATGCCTTTGTGTTCTGAGATACAGTTCATTTCAGAAACCCCTTCTCCCTACCCTGCAGGGGGCATTTCCTAGGCAGATCTTGAGCCTGCGACATGAACATCTCAAAGGGCCTAGGTGAGGTCCTGGGAGAAATTACCTGAGGGCATTTAACCCTGCTGGCTTCCCCTAGAGGTGGGAGGTCTGGGTTGCAGGGATATAAAACTAGGCTGCTTCCTCTCTTCGCCCCTCTTTTGGGTCGCTCTCTCCCCCCTTTCTGCTGGCACCTTGTCTCTGTCTCCTCTCTACTGGGCCTTAACATGTGGTGGCCGCCATCTTGGCCTTCACGTGGCCGGGGTCCTAGCCGGAACACTGAGTTTGTAGTTTTTTCTGTTGCTGATCTGTATGCGGAACCTGTGTTAAGTAAAGCATTTTTTGGGCTTTTTTTTTTTTTTTTGGGGGTCACACCCAGCAATGCTCAGGAGTTTCTTCCTGTCTCTGCACTCAGGAATCACTCCTGGCAGTGTTCAGGGGACCATATGGGATGCCGGGGATCGAACCCGGGCCGACATGGGCTGGCGGCGTGCAAGGCAAACACCCTACCCGCTGGGCTATCACTCCGGCCCGAGTAAAGCATTTTAAAACCTTCACTGCCGACCTGGGTTCGATCCCCGGCATTCCATATGGTCCCCTGAGCACCACCAGGAGTAATTCCTGAGCGAAGAGTCAGGAATAACCTCTGTGCATCACCAGGTGTGACCCAAAAAAGCAAAAAACAAACAAACAAACAAACAAAAAACACTGTTCCGTAGTGAGAAATCGACTCACTGGTCTTTCAGGTTTGCTATGGCGCCTGCTGTAGCCGACCACAGAGCAAATGATCCCGTGGCATTTCCTTCCTCTCAGCCACACTGCAGCACCCTGCTCCAGTTTACCTGCTCAATGTCTCTGTGAGTTTGACGAGCCCGTGTAAGCCAGTTCAAAGGCCCCTCGGTGCCTGGACTGCAGGAGATGCTGCTTAAAGTAAGCACCGATCTCCTTGACCTGGAGAATAAAGGGAGAAGAAAATGCTCAAAGGAAGCTCCAAGGTGAACGAAGGCTCCTTCCCTTTGAGCCTGGGACCACGCATCCGTCTACACGGCATTTCACACTGACACACCTGTGCCACTTTCTAATATAAAACCATTCAGGGGCCAAGATAGTACAATGGGGAGGGTATTTGCCCTGCACATGGCAGGACACAATTGCTGGAAGCCAGTAAGGTACCCAAACATGCCAAGAGTGATCCCTGAGCACAGACACAGGAGTGTTCTGAGCACCACCAGGTGTGGCCCAAAGTCAAAACAATAAACAAAAAGTTCACAATATCTTACAAAGTACCTGCAAAGATTAAGTCTACACTCCAATGAATAAGGAAGACACAAAGGTCACACATCTGAGGTCACGGCAAAAAAGCAACACGAACCCAAAGTTGAACTGCACAGAGTCCAGCTCAGAGCACGAGGGCTGACCACCTGCGCTGAGTGTCCCCAGCACGGGCTCTGACCACCTGGACGGGCTCTGACCACCTAAGCACTGCCAGGAGTGATCCCTGCGCACAGAACCTGGAGTAAGCCCAGAGCAGCGCTAGGTGTCCCCCGACCCCCAAAACACACACACACACACACACACACACACACACACACACACACACACACACACACAGAATAAACAGCAGGAGGGTGGAGACAGTGCAGCAGGCAGGGCCTGCCAGTTCTCCAGGAATGAGCATGGCTCAGCCTCTTGCAGGGGCACGCGGAGTGAAGCGAGCGCCGAGCAGGGACCCGGCCCACACAGCTCTGAGCCCACATGCTTGCAGCACCCACAAGCAGGACCGTGTGAGCTTCATGGGGAAAAGTGCAGCCCAGCCACTCCCTTGGACAAACCAAGGAGAAAGACTGGCGGGAAAAAAGCAGAGATGGGGCCTGTGGCAGCGCACACAGGGCGCCTGTGGGAAGTCCCCGAGCTGAGACAGCATCCCCCAGCCCGGCCCGTGTCCTGGGGGCTGGCCGCAGCTCCCTAGTGGGAAGCATGCCTGGCAGTCCCGCCCGGAAGTGTCCAGCTCAATTCCTGGACCTGGAGGAGCCTGTCTTAGGGCACTGCTTAAGAGAGGTCCCTGTGCACAGACTCTGATGCTTGGGGGCTGTGGCACTGTGTCAGAGCAAATGAGTTTTCGCAGGAAGCTCCCAGGTCCTCCTCAGCTACCATCAAAGCAGAATAGGTTTAGCGGAATGTTCTTAAACACCACCCAACACGCCGCAAACACTGGAAGTCTGAACTTGTCTTTGAAAGGTACAGTTAAGTCCAGGGCCTGGGGCACATGTTTCCTGGCGAGCAAGACTGTGAGGTCATGTTCATCGCAACCGGATTCCTGGGGAAGCTGCTGCCCCAAATCACGAGGGCCTCCAGGAGGTAACACAATGATCTGGGGCGCAGGGCACTGAGGCAGGGGGCCTGGCAACACCCCAGCCCAGCCCAACTTGGGACATGGGGGCCACACAATACCCCCAAGCCAGCAATGGCAGCAGGCAGCGCCCAGATCTGAGCCACTGAGTGCGTGTGAAGGCCCGAGCCACCGTGGCGCTGCAGCCCTGCTCTCCCCTCCCTCCCTCCCCTGCAGAGTGTGATGAGCCAATGTGTCCACTAGATGGATGTGCTGAGCAAACAGGCCCAGGGACCTGAGGGCTCCCACGCAGGCAGACAGCGCACACACGCGCGCGCGGCACTGGTCAGCGCCCTACCTGCTCCTCGGTCAGCAGCCCGCCAGGGGCGGTCAGGAGCTGGCAGAGGGAGCCCAGCAGCAGGGCCACTTCCTTCATGCTCCTCCAGCAGCACACCAGCACCATCTGCGCGGTGACGTCCACACGCACGCCCATCCTCGCCTGCAAAGAGAAGGGCCCACAGGCACGCTCTGCTTCACGGAGCCCCTCCAGGCACTGCAGAGCCTTCCCAGGGAAAGCACCCTGGCCTGCGTGGGCCAGGAGCAGCCCGGACAGTCCCTCCACGCAGGGCTGGGTGCTGGAGACCGGCATCGCAGACCCAGGCCTCTCAACCCAGACCTGCCACGCTGCTGAAACATGTTTCTTTCAGAATACGTTAAATTCCAGTCAATATGCTGAGATTAAGTTTACTTGCTAGTCTGGGGGCTTTTATTCTTTAGGTCGTGCCTGGCAGCGTTCAGAGCTTACCCCTGGCTCTGCACTCAGGAATGACCCTGCGGAGCTCAGGGACTAAAAGTGTCCAGGGATGGAGCCCAGACGGGCCGCACACAGGGAAGCATCTTATCCACTGTACTGTCCTCCCAGTCCATTGGTTCTAGAACATTTTAGCACTTGACATTTCTATCCTACGTTCAAGACAAAATATTGAGTATAATTAAGAAAGAAAACAGTTATGACACGATCCCATTCTCCAACTGCCCACTAGACCTTAGACAAACGCAACAACACACAACTCACAGAACCGTCTGAAAGGGAGGTTGCGGGGCTGGAGGTGAAGCAGCCTTTAATTTTTCTTAATGTCTATTTACATCTGGACCGGCTGAAAGCAGCATAAGCACCATAAGCGTGTGTTTGCTCTATCATTTTTTTTTGGGGTCACACCCGGCGACGCTCAGGGGTTACTCCTGGCTCTGCACTCAAGAATTACTCCAGGCAGTGCTCAGGGGACCGTATGGGATGCCGGGGATCGAACCCGGGCCGACAAGGCCAGTCGCGTGCAAGGCAAACACCCTACCCGCTGGGCTATCGCTCCGGCCCCTGCTCTACATTTTTAACACAGGAAATTTTTATGACACATCAGCACCACCTAGTGGTTATGTCACCAACTGCTTCTGCTGACTGAACACCAGAGAAGAGGCAGGAGGAGTTCAACTCCCCACCCCCAGGGAAAAAGGACCTAAGGGTGGGGACTAGGACCAGGGACCCGGCACCTGGACAGGGTGGGGACTACAACCTAAGGAGTGGGGACAAAAGTCAAGGGTGAGCACAAGGACTTAGGGCCCAGACAAGGCCTACGGGTGGGGCTTGGGCCCCTAAGCCTGGGCTCGGCAGTGGGCTGTCCCTGGCACGCCACTCTGCCGGAGTCTTACCCAAGCACCCCCCCAAACCACTCCGCTGTTTTCCTAGAACGTGCTGCACCAAGGGCTGCCCTGAGTCCCGCACAGAAAGAGCGCCTGGTCCTCGCCGACCACGGCCAACTAGATGGCTTTCCATACGCTACCTCCGACTTCTGCGGAACGTCAGGGCTCGGCAGGCTGGCGCTCAAGGTCCCCAAATCGAAGGTGCTGGGGCCCTGCAGGACCCTGGCTTCACGGAAGTACGTATTGGTGTCCCGTGGCTGAATTTCCTCCAGAATCACCTGCAGGCGGCCAGCAGACTCTGCAGAGAAATGCATGTGCCCAGGTCAGGCCGAGGGGCCTGGGACACTAGCTCTCACAGGTGAGGGGACCCGCGCAGGAGGGCTGAAGGCAGGAGAGGGGAAGGTGCTGGCCTCGGTGCCTGGTTTAACCCCTGAGCACTGCCACACTGACCCAGAACCACTGGGCGCGGCAGCATGAGCCCTTGGGGCTGGCACTGACACTAGACAGCCAGCTGACTCAGAACTGCGGGGGGGGGGGGGCTGTTTCTCCCTCATTCTGCCACTCCCACCCCGAAACAAACTATTGCTTAGAAGGCAGCAGAAGTCATGATGTCCCCCATTTGTATCTCCCAAAGGATGGTGTAGCAGGGGAGTGGGTACAGCTCCCAGGTTTGCTGACCTGGATCCGTGTCCATGGGGATGAGGCCTTCTGGGGAGGAGCTCTGCACAATGGGGGGGCTACCACGGCAGACAGCCTGTAGGAGGTGGCAAGGAGCCGGCCCACCATACGCCTCCACTCGTTCACCAACTGCAGCTCTCTGTGATGAGGAAAGGGAGGTGGGGAGTCAAGCAAGAGTGAAAACGAAGTATCTGTAATTGAATATGAGACTATTTATTTCTGCAATGCAGAAATGAGCTCAAAGCGACACTTAATTCTCCGAGAATCACTGTGACAGATGTGTCTACATGCCACTTTGACACCAAGGTTGATCGTCTTTAGGGCAGCGGTTCCAAGGGCGCTCGAGGGGTGCGGGTGGTACTCACTGCAGAGGCAGCGCCCTCAGGACCCGGTGATGCAGTGCACACGCCCGTAGAGCGGTCTGGAGGCCGCCGCCTGCAGCAGGGAGCGCTCTGCCAGCGCCAGCTCTTCCTCCAGGGGCTCAAGCAAGCAGCCAAGCACTAGGGAAGCAGACAAGCACAGGGATCCAGGGAGCCACCACGATCCACGGATGGCAGCCGTCCCCCACACTCTGACCCACAGGTGGCACCATCCCACACCCTCCAATCCACAGATGGCAGCTGTCCCCAGGAGCTCCTGATCCACAGACAGCAGCCGCCCCACACTCTCCGATCCACGGACAGCAGCCGCCCCACACACTCCGATCCACGGACAGCAGCTGCCCCACACCCTCCGATCCACGGATAGCAGCTGCCCCACACACTCCGATCCACGGACAGTAGCCGCCCCACACACTCCTATCCATGGACAACAGCCGCTTCTACACTGATCCACAGACAGCAGCCAACCCACACACTCCGATCCACGAACAGCAGCCATCCCACACACTCCGATCCACGGACAGCAGCCGTTCTACACTGATCCTCAGACAGCAGCCGACCCACACACTCCGATCCACGGACAGCAGCTGTCCCACACACGCCGATCCACGGACAGCAGCCGTCCCACACACTCCAATCCACGGATGGCAGCCAACCCACACACTCCTATCCACGGACAGCAGCCGTTCTACACTGATCCACAGACGGCAGCCGACCCACACACTTCATCCACGGACAGCAGCCGCCCACACACTCCTATCCACAGACAGCAGCCATTCTACACTGATCCACAGACGGCAGCCGACCTACACACTCCAATCCCACGGACAGCAGCGTCCCACACACTCCGATCCACGGACAGCAGCCGCCCCACACACTCCTATACATGGACAGCAGCTGTTTTACACTGATCCACAGACGGCAGCCGATCCACACACTCCGATCCATGAACAGCAGCCATCCCACACACTCCGATCCACGGATGGCAGCCGACTCACACACTCCGATCCATGGACAGCAGCCGTTCTACACTGATCCACCGACGGCAGCCATCCCACACACTCCGATCCATGAACAGCTGCTGACCCACACACTCAGATCCACAGATGGCAGCCATCCCACACACTCAGATCCATGGATGGCACCCTCTCCAGGCGCTCCTGATTAACAGATAGCAGCCATCCTGTTGCACTACAGCTGCCCAGAGCCTCTGCATCTGCCCTGGATTGCCTCCTGCAGGTCACTTGGTAGATAGGGGGTAGTTTGAATGTGGCAGTTTATCTGACCATGTATTCTGTACTGGCTGGTATAAATATTCTCTCATGCTACCACAATCATCATGGGACTGACTAGCTAGATCTTACCAGCATATTTTCCTGGCCTCATTAGGTCTCTAAGTAATTAGACCAGAGAGAAATGCTGTTTGCCTCCAAGCAAGCAAGCATGGCTCCCTGATAATTCAAAGGCAACTAAAATACAAAACTACCGTGAAGTAGGACGAGACTCGTGAAGGTTTGGAGAAATATTTAACAGGCATTAGTATAGTCTTTGGTACATAGGCATGCCATCTCAGAAACCCCCTTCTCTACCCTATAAAGGCATTTCCAGGCAGATCTTGGCTCAAGACATTTTGGGGCGGGAGGGGAGGGGTACATTGGTGGTGAAAATGGGGCACTGGTGGAGGGATGGGTGATGGACTACTGTATTACCAAGAACCAATTATGAACACCTTTGTAATTGTATGTTTCACGGTGGTATAATAAAATAATAAAAATAAAAATAAATAATAAAAAAAAAAAAAAATAAAATTAAAAAAAGACATTAGGTGAGGTCACTTGATCACTTGAATCCCGTTATTCATCAATTTTCTCGAGCGGGCGCCAGTAACATTTCCACTGGACCCTATCACGTGCCAATGTAGCCCAATGGCATCTGGTTGATTCAGGAATACGAAGAGCCTCAAACTGTTCCTTCAGGGTCTTTACAAGGAAGTCAGACCATCTTGTAGGTGGGCGGCCACGTGATCTTTTTGACATCCCATGGGATCCAGTCGGTAACGGCTCTAGTCCAGCGGTTGTCTCCAAATCGCATTACATGTCCAGCCCATCTGATTTTCGATGCCTTGGCAAACGAGACAGCATCCCTGATTCTGGAATAGCGACGGAGGTCAGAACTCCGATTCCTTCTCTCACTTGAGTGAGGCGTGATATTCCAAGCATAGCTCTTTCGATTCCTCTCTGGGAGACCCGAATAGCATTCTCATCCTGCTTTCGTAGGGCCCAGGTCTCTGAGGCGTATGTTAATGCAGGGGAGAATGGTGGAGTCAAAGAGATGTGCCTGGAGCCGGAGGTTCTTTGTCCTTTTAACTATTTCTTCGATGCCTTTGAAGGCATTCCATGCCGCTCTCTTCCTCCTGCACAGCTCAGGTTTTAGGTCGTTCATCATGTTGACTTCTCGACCTAGGTACACATAACTGCTGCATTCAGAGATGTTTGTTCCATTGAGAGTGAATGGGGCCTCTGGAACTAGTTCATTCTTCATGAACATAGTTTTCTTTAGATTCGGCTGTAGACCTATCTTTCCACATTCTCGGTCGGAGTCAGCCAGCATTTGTGCCGCTTGGCTAATGTTTGGTGTTATTAGAACGATGTCATCAGCGAAGCGGAGGTGGTGTAGTTGCCGACCATCTATCTTCACTCCCATTCCTTCCCATTCTAATTGTCGCATGATGTTCTCGAGGGTGGCACTGAAGAGTTTTGGTGAAATGGTATCACCCTGTCGAACCCCTCTTTTCACATTAATGATCACTTCATTTGTAGAATGGTGAGATCCTGGTGGTAAATCCGTAATACAGCTCACGAAGGATCTTGATGTATTGGGTTTGAACTCCCTGTTTGGCTAGGGCTTCGATGACTGCTTCAGTCTCCACAGAATCAAAGGCTTTCTGTAAATCAATGAACGTGAGACAGAGCGGCATCTTGTACTCCCTACAAACCTCAATGAGCTTGGTTACCGTGGTGGATATGGTCGATTGTGCTGAATCCTTTCCGGAAGCCAGCTTGCTCGCATGGTTGTCCTTCATCTAGTGTTCTGCTAATCCTGTTCAGGATGACTCGTGTAAACAGCTTGTAGATGACAGACAACAGGAAGATGGGGCGATAGTTGCCGATGTCGTGAATGTCTCCATTCTTGAACAGTAGACCTGTCCTGCTGGTTTTCCATTGGGAGGGCACCTTGCATTTGGACAGGTAGCGTGTGAAGAGCCGAGCTAGTGTATTGATGAGTACCGATGGCAGATTCTTCAGGTGTTCGGGTCTGACTTTGTCTGGGCCTGGTACTGTTCCCTTCTTTACCGACGAGATGGCATGTCGGATTTCAGAAGGGAGAAGCGTTGGGAATGACATATCCATCCTGTGGAATTTGGTATGTGGGCAGGTGGATGTGGCTATCAAAGAGATTTGAGTAGAAGTCCTGGATAATCTTCTCCATTGCCTTTCTGGAAGATGTGATAGATCCATCAGGGCGTCGGAGGGCGGTCATCTTGGTCTTATAGTTGGCAAAGGACAGGCGGGCAGTGCAAATGCTTTTCCCAGCTCCTGCTGCATCTTCCAGTATTTCTGCTCTTCTTTCTTTGAGGTCTTCTTTTATCGCTTCTCTGCACCGTTTAGCAAGCTTGGATGTTAGCATTTGGTCTCCTGAGGCTCGCACCTTGCCACGTTGGCGAATGAGCTCAAAAAGTTTCTGAAGACAGGCATCCTTTTGTGACTTTCTCTCTCTTGGCATTCTTCGCACAATCATGGAGGTGCTGAACCAGTCGGTTGTATTCTTCATCGATGTCGGTCAATGATGGTATCTTCCCATGTTGCTGCAATGGTGCCAAAGAGTTCCCAGTTGGTGGTTGTTCTGGGAATTCTCTTCTTAAACTTTGCAGCCTTTTCTCCCCGTTACGGGAAGTAGAATTTTGCATGAAGGAGACGGTGGTCCGATCCTGTTTGGAATTTGGGGGACGACAGCAACATCGGTCAGACAAAACCGTCGATTGAAGATGATGTGGTCAATTTCATTGTGGAACTGTCCGCCAGGAGATTCCCCATGTCCAACGTTTCGCTTCAGCTTTCTGGAACTGTGAGTTCCCATGAATGGTCTTGGTGGACATGATGAAATCAGATAGTCTCTCACCCTGTTCGTTCCATTCTAGGCCATGGGTCCCGATGTGGAGTTCTTTAGCTGATCTTCTTGGTCCTATCTTGGCATTAAAATCACCGACTATGATTTTGTAGAAGGTGTGATCTTTTTTATAGAACTCCTCCAATTCCATGTAGAATTTCTCAATTTCATCTTCTTTGTATGTGGATGTTGGTGCGTAGACAATGAAGATAGAAATTGCTGGCAGTGGGCCACATCTCTTCAAGTGTAATCGTCCTATTCGGTTTGTTAGGCATTCAAATGAATCAATGTTTACGGCCATGTTCGTGTTGACAAGGAAACCAACGCCACCGACGCCTCTTTTCGTCGCATGTTCCAAGGAACAATTCTTCTCCGGTGTCAAATACAGCATGATGAAACTGGCGCCTCCTCGTCTCAGTCAGACCAATGATGTCGTACTTGATCTTTTGTGCTTGCACCATCAGATCCTCAATCAGATCTTCTCCCATTAGGTGAGGTGCTGGGAGAAATTATCTGAGGGCATTTGACCCTGCCTGCTTCCCATAAAAGTGGGAGGTCTGAGTTGCAGGGAGATAAAACTAGTCTGCTTCCTCTCTTGCGCTCTCCTTTTGGGCTCTTTTTGGGGCTCTCGCTCTTTTGGGTTGCTCTCCCCCTTTCTGCTGGCGCCTAGTCTCTGTCTCCTCTCTACAGGGCCTTAACACGTGGTGGCCGCCATCTTGGCCTACACATGACAGGGGGTCCTAGCCGGGAATCCTAAGCACAGGGCTTTTCCTATTGCTGTTTTTTTTTCCTTTCCTCTTCTCTCTCTCTCTCTCTCTCTCTCTCTCTCTCTTTCTTTCTTCTTTCTTCTCTCTCTCTCTCTCTCTCTCTCTCTATCCCTCTCTATCTTCTATCTACTATGCCTAACCTGTGATAACTAAACCCTATCTATCTATCTATCTATCTATCTATCTATCTATCTATCTATCTATCTATCTATCTATCTATCTATCTATCTATCTATCTATCTATCTATTTGCTTTTTGGGTCACACCCGGCGATGCTCAGGGGTTACTCCTGGCTCTACACTCAAGAATTACTCCTGGCGGAGCTCGGGGACATATGGGATGCTGGGATCGAACCCAGGCCGGCACAGGCCGGCCGTGTGCAAGGCAAACGCCTCCTACCTGCTGGGCTATCGCTCCGGCTCCCCCAAGTAAAGCATTTTAAAACCTCTCCAGATTCTTGCGCCTTTCTGGCCGCGATCCCTGGGACATAAAGGGATCCCTGACCCTGCTCCCGGATTCTGTTGCGGGGCACCGCAGCGCTTCCCCACACCATCCCACACACTCTGATCCATGGATGGCAGCCGTTCGACACACTCCAACCCACGGTGGCAGCCATTCCACACACTCTGATCCAGACGGCACCCTCTCCAGGTGGTCCCAATCCACAGACGCAGCCGTCTCACATACTTCTGACTCTACTCTACTCTTTGCCAGAGGTCAACTATTTTTGGTGTTGGGGGTTCCAAAGCTCAGGGGAGCCAGGAGTCACTTCCAGTGACATTCAGCCAACTAGGCCACGCACTCAGGCCCCCACATACAATACTGTGGGCTGGGCGGGCCCAGGGTCTTCAGCACCTCCCTCTCAGCACAGGAGAACCTCTTAAGCCCAGTGGGGCCATGGGTGAAGGGGCTCCAGCGCAGAGCCCACACCCAGACTCAGGCTGGCAGAGCAGAGTCAGGGCAGGGCGGGTGTGGCGGGCCTGCAGATACACACCCTGCAGGGAGTTCCTTTGGCCAGGGCAGCAGCTGTGCCCGGCGGGGCCTCTGCGCAGGCAGCCAGAGTGGGTGGCAGCAGGTCATGGCCGATGAGGAAGCGGAGCACGAGGGACGCCGTGGACGCAGTCGTAGGGCTTGGTGCTGGTGCTGAGTTCCAAGGCCGCCTGGAACAAGGCGGGCAGCTGCTCTGGGCCCTGGAGGGGGCAGAGGCGTGGGGCTGGGTGGGCACATTCATACAGGAGTCTCGGTGCAGCCACTCAGGGGGTGGCCGTCTTCCTCCCCACCTGGGCAGCCTGAGATAGATCTGCTGCGGGAGCCTGGGACCAAGAGCCGTCACCCTTCCACTGAGTCCTCTCTGTGGGAAGAGCCAAGTCACCTGGAGCTTCGCCAACTCTGAGCACCAACATGCCAGGCTTGGCCCCAACTCTTGGCAGCTCTTCTCTCCCGCAAGCAGCCAGTCACAGCCCCCACAGCAGGGCTCCACGGAGGGAAGAAAGTAGAATGCACACAGAGGCTCAGGCACACACACAGGCAGGTGCAACACAGAGGTGCACACACACAGAGACACAGGCATACACACGGGCGCAGGCACAAGCGCACGCACGCACACACACACACACACAGAGGTACAGGCACAGCTTTCCGGTCTCAGAAGCCTCGAGTCCTTTTTTTTTTTTTTTTTTTTTTTGAAGTAAAATAGATTTTATTAAGGAGGTTTTAGGTGAGGGGGAGGGAGAGAAAAGAAAGGAGAGTAACGCGCTCAAGAGAGAGAACGCTGGCTGCTCCAAAGGCGGAGAGCGAGTAAGAGAGTACACATCTCAAGAGGGGGAGATGCGGGCAACACACGTGCTCAGGCAGCATGCAGCACAGGCAACATGTGTGCCCAGGCAGCATGTGTGCCCAGGCAGCATGTGCGCGCAGGCAACATGTGAGCCCAGGCAGCATGTGCGCCAGAAGCCTCGAGTCCTTCTGTACGGAGGCCTGACCGCGCAGTGGTGCTCCTAAGCCTGAGTGCTCTGGTTACACCTCGCCCTTAGACAGGCGCTATCACAGCCCCCAGCCCGCGTGCCCATGGTGGTGAGGGGGAGAGCCACTGCTGAAACAGACACACCACACGCGCCTGCCTGCACTCCCAAGGAGACTCCGGATACCTGGAAGCGCAGGACTGCTTTGGGTAACTTCATCAGCAGGTCGAAGGCCAACATTTTCACTTCTTCAAATGTGCTGGTGAGACACTCCAGCAGGATCTGGAATCGGCCACCATCAACATCGTCACTCAGCTGATACACAGTCTGGGCTGTACCTGAAGGACCAACAGAGATTTCAGAGTGAATAAAAGGACAGGAAAGGAAAATCAACATTCGACGCTCTTTGCTCAAATTTACTGAAATCCAATACAAAAAAACTCACATTTCACACGACCTAATAAAACAACTGTTTCATGAATTCATTTCCTGAAACGACAGAATAAGCTCTCCATGAGAAATAAGCCTGTTTACATTTGTTTAAAAACACTCCCTACTCTTCCAAAGGCTACATATTTTATAAGATTACCGAATTGCTTATTTTCATTTATTTATTTATTTGTTTGCTTGTTTATTTATTTGCTTTTTGGGCCACACCCAGCGATGCTCTGGGTTACTCCTGACTCTGCACCTCAGGAATCACTCCTGGCACTGCGTGGGGACCATATGGGATGCCGGGATCGAACCCGGGTCGGCTGCATGCAAGGCAAATGCCCTACCCGCTCCGGCCCCATTACTAAATTGTTTAGAAAAGGAACACAACTTGCCGCGGCTTCTCTGGGTTGGGGCAGGCCTTGCATGCAGAGGTCCTGGGTGCCAGTTCCATGCTCCTGGCCTCTCGAAAGCATTGGAGGTGGCCCCCACAACAAAACAATATTTTCCCCCCAAAGAGAACCTCTTTACCTGGTTCTTTGGCAAAGTGAGAGAATGAAGAGCGAGGCTAACACAGGGCTGGATAAATGAAGAGCGGAGAACCATCATGTTTTCTTGTTAAAAGCCCCACAGGGACCAGGAAAATCATTTACAGGAGTTTCCCAGGGGCTGTATAGCCCTGTGGGCACCAGGATATTCTAAGGGAGTCACAAGTGAAAATTTCTTTTCTTTTCTTTTATTTTTTTTGCTTTTTGGGTCATACCCAGCAATGCTCAGGTGTTACTCCTGGCTCTGCACTCAGGAACTGCTCCTGGCAGTGCTCAGGAGACCATATGGGATGCCGGGGACTGAACCCAGGCAGCATGCAGGCAAACGCCCCTCCTCCCGCTGGATTATAGCTCCAGGCCCCACAAATGAAAATTTCACAAGAGTGGGAGCCAAGGTGGGCCTCTGGCACCCCACACGCCAGCTGCACACCAGCTGTACGGGCAGCAGGCAGGGCGGTGCCCAGGAGCACCTCAGGGCTGCCCAACAATGCCGGGGCACTTCTGCCTCCCAGAAGCTGTGTGGGAATATCTCAACCTAGAACCCTGCTGTGGTACTGCAGCCGTGGTCTCTGTGGTACTGGGTGGCTGTGGGGGGTCCAGAGAACTGGAGTGTCCCCAGCCTCTTCGCCCACCCCTCCACCACACTCCTGAACACGGGGTCACCATGAGGCCCTGGGCCCTGCGTGCCTGGAGACCCTCACCCTGAGAGGTCTTTCCTTCCCAAGGGTCAGATGGAGGAGGCCAGGTCAGATGGAGGGTCACAGGCTGTAAGGCTCTGACACGGATCTCTCTGGCTCCAGCCCGCACCCTTCATGGACAGCTACTCAAAGTCTGAGCCCTTGGCATATGGCACAGGACAGACATGGAAGTGTGGGCTCTTGGCACATGGCTTGGGATAGACGTGGGCGCCCCGCCGGCTTGGGATAGTCCAGGCCTCGGCATGTGGCATGGGACATAGGTGGAAGTCCGGGCCCTCGGCACATGGCACAGGAAAGTCACGGAAGTCCACAGGCCATGGAGTGTGGCTCGAGACAAACGTGAGTCCAGGCCCTCGGCATGTGGTATGGGGCAGTCGTGGGAGTCCGCCCATGGCGTGAGGTTCAGGACAGGCGCTCTTGGAGAGCACCACAAACCCTACACACACCTGTGCCCATCCTAGGAACTGAGCAAACAAGCCCAGATCGTGAGCTGTCCCGAGGGCCACATCTTGGAAGACACAGCATGGAGGCAGAGGCAAAAGCCAGATGCTGGGTCGTGGGGGAGAGTCTCTAAGGCTACTTACTGGGGCAACTGCACACACCCAAGGCTGTCTCTCAGATACTGATGTTGTTCCAACATACAACTGCCTGGATCTCACCGTGTAACACAGCTATAAAATCCAGGAGGGAGGCCACGCAAAGGCAAACACAGCCTGAGCAGAGCAAAGGCAGCAAGCTCCCGCGGTCTCCAAACACTCTGAGGCACAGGGCTGTCGGTTTCACTTCTCCAAACACATTTCCCCACTAAGTAAGGCATGTCTACATTAACATAAAGTAAGTCGAACTCCCCACCAAAGTTAGTCTTTGCTAGAAAATTAAACCAAAAATACGGAGGAGGCAAAACTGCGTCCCACCCAGGGAGGACACACAGCCCCACCCAGGGTGGACATGGTGGCCTACCGAGGTGGCCCCAGCAGGAGAGTAGGCACAGGTGGACAGTACTATGCCCCCGGAGACAGGTTCCTGAAAACTGTCCAGGGCACCCACCCACACACGGTCTCCCGGGGACCCCTTCCCTGGAAAAGTCAACTATGGCCCAAGTCAGCATTGCAAAGCAGGTCAGAGTCTGGGGCATACAAGGGCGGCACGACACCTCGAGCGAGGAAAGGGCCATGTCCTCACACACTGCGGAGCCTCACCTGGGCTGTCGGAAAACACCTCTGCTACGGAGCCTAGAATGGTGAGGGCCGAGAACCTCGTGGCGTAGGAAGCACCAGGGCCCAGCGCCTGGAAGAGCGTGTCACAAACAGCCGACAGGAAGCGCTGCAAGAAAGCACACAGCCCGGCTAGCCTCCTGGCTGCTGAGAATAGGGCCAATCGGAGAGCAGCTGGGCACACCCCACTCCCACAGCCCTGCGCTCAGCTGTGCAGGGGGCGGCCACCAGCACAAACCCAGGAAAAGCCTTTAACGCGGCAAAGCCCCTCCGGCACATGAACAGGGGTCCCGGTGAGGACAGGGGAGGCCCCCTCACCACACACTTGTGACTCGGTGGCACGAGTGGCCAAGGTCAAGGCTGGGCTTGTCCCACAACCACCTACAGGGCAAGTTCAGGCCCTGGCATCGAGGGGGCGGCCATCACCACAGTCCCCCTCAGCGCCAAGACACAGGCTCAGCCTGTCAACGTGTGCGTGCGCACACACACACACACACACACACAGCATGCTCGCAGCACTCTCTGATAGGAAGCTCCACGTTGGTGAGTGCCAGGAGGCCCGGGGGGGTGTCCTGAGCCGAGCTCGGGGTGCCCAGGGGAGTGCTGCTCCTGCGCACCCGAGAGCAGCACTTGGCTTCGGGCCCAGCCGTCACCCACCTGGTACTGCTGCACACAGGCAGGGCCCTGGCGGCCAAGCTTCCCCCTCAGGCCCCGGGGGCTGGCCTCCTGCTCCAGTCTACACAGTGCCTGTGAGCTCTCCCGGATCCGGAGGAACAGCTTTGGAGAAAGAAAGATCACGAGCAAAGCGGGCGTTAGACGTCAGCCTGGCGGTGTCCGCGCTGGTTGAGTAGTTAGTTCTGGAGTCACCCCTGGCAATGCTCAGGGACAGTTCCCGGCTCAGGGTCTGAGGGTCATTCGCAGCAGTGCTAGGGGATGCGGTGGTGCTGGGGAGAGACCTCGGGGACCCCACACAGCCCTCTCAAACACCCCCCAAGCTCCACTTCCTTAGACAAAAACGGCAGGTTGGAGGTGGCAGGTGCTCACGCTCTCCACTGCCAGTGGCTCTTTCTCGAAGGAAACTAAGTCCACGAGCCGCAGGCAGGACTGAGCCGCTGCAGAGGCCTCGGCAGTACCTTCCTGAGGAGCGCACAGCCGTGCTGCCGCACACCGGGGGCCGGGCTGTGGAGGTTGTAGCTGAGGAAGAAGAGCACCCAGCGCAGCTCCTCTGCAGACGCCGGAGCCGTGCTGCGCTGGGCTCTCACAGCAGGCCCAGAGAGTCCATGCGCACCTGCGGGCAGTGGGGTCAGGTCAGCACCTCCGTTTGTGCTGTCGGAGCCGCTCCAGGCTGAGGGAAACTGAGACTGATTGCACCTCGGGACTCCTGCCCAGATAGGCCCGTGAAGGGGAGCATCCAGCGCGCCGCTCTAGCCACCCCATCCCTCCTCCCCCACTCTTCCCTCACCCCCTGTGCTCCTCTTCCTCCTGCACCACCCTCCACCTCTGGGGCAACCATGAAAGGTGCCCCCAACACGGGTCATGTCCAGACCAGTTTCCTGGACTCCCCGTGCTGATGCAGGCGGTGCCCTGACAGGCTCCCAGGTGAACTCCAAGGCCGACAACAAGCCTGGCATCGAGCAGGTGAGTGGCCCTGGGTGCCTGCCAGCAAGCCCGCTCTCTCCTGCTGCCGTCCCTTCTGTCTCTCCTGCCTGCCGTCCCTTCTGTCTCTCTCCTGCTGCCGTCCCTTCTGTCTCTCTCCTGCTGCCGTCCCCTTCTGTCTCTCTCCTGCTGCCGTCCCTTCTGTCTCTCTCCTGCTGCCGTCCCTTCTGTCTCTCCCTGCCTCCTGCTGTCCTCTCTCTCTCTCTCTCTCTCTCTCTCTCCCTGCCGTCCTCTCTCTCTCCTGCCTGCGGTCCCTTCTGTCTCTCTCTGCTGCCGTCCTCTCTCTCCTGCCCGTCCCTCTCTCTCTCTCTCTCCTGCCGCCCTCTCCTGCCTGCTATCCCCTCTCTGAAGCCCCCCTCATCTGCTTGCTGTCCCCCCTCACCTGTCTGACAACGCCTCACCCACCTGCTGTCCACCCTCTCACCTGGCTGTGCTGGTGGACTAAGCCCTGCTGCATCCTGGCCCCACTCACGAGGACCCGCCAGGTCTCGGAGGCTGAGTGCAGGTGCCCGTGGGCGCGGGCTGCGCGCAGACACGCCATCAGCGCTCCCAGTGCCCCCGAGTGCTTCCCGGTTCCTGCAGACAGAGACACACAATGACAAAGACAGGGCCGCACTCACGTTGGCACCCAGGTAGCAGACACAGACGCACGGTGACAAAAGACAGGGCCGCACTCACGTTGGCACCCAGGTAGCAGACACAGACGCACGGTGACAAAGACAGGGCCACACTCACGTTGGCACCCAGGTAGCAGACAGAGACGCACGGTGACAAAGACAGGGCCGACTCCACGTTGGCACCCAGGTAGCAGACACAGACGCACGGTGACAAAGACAGGGCCGCGACTCACGTTGGCACCCCAGGTAGCAGACAGAGACGCACGGTGACAAAGACAGGGCCGCACTCACGTTGGCACCCAGGTAGCAGACAGAGACGCACGGTGACAAAGACATGGGCCGCACTCACGTTGGCACCCAGGTAGCAGACAGAGACGCACGGTGACAAAGACAGGGCCGCACTCACGTTGAGGGAACCCAGGTAGCAGACACAGACGCACGGGTGACAAAGAAAGGGCCCCATTGACCCCAGGTAGCAGACACGACGCAAGTGACAAAGACAGGGCCGCACTCACGTTGGCACCCAGGTAGCAGACACAGACGCACGGTGACAAAGACAGGGCCGCACTCACGTTGGCACCCAGGTAGCAGACAGAGGACGCACGGTGACAAAGACAGGGCCGCACTCACGTTGGAACCCAGGTAGCAGACACAGACGCACGGTGACAAAGACAGGGCCGCACTCACGCTTGACACCCAGGTAGCAGACAGAGACGCACGGGTGACAAAGACAGGGCCGCACTCACGTTGGCACCCAGGTACAACCAAGAACTCAGTGAAAAAATGGAAGCTCAGATAAAGCAGCCGCCCAGTCCTGAGTGGGAGCAACTTCGGAGGGGCCGAGTGCAGAGTGTTGGGCTGGAAGCTCCGCTAACATTCCTCCTGCTCCCGAGCCACCCCGTAACAGTGCCGACTCTCTGAGAGCCACCACCTCACCACAGGGAAACGCATTACTCCCACTCGCTCTTTCGGTGTCGGCCTCAGCCAAAGCCTCCAGGCGCTCTACCATATAGCTCAGGCTCTCGGGGCTGCAGCTGAGCAACCTGGGCAGGTAATACTCGATCACGTGGCACTTCTGTGCCTGGCTTCCCCGCACAGGATGAGGAGGAGCGGAGCAGCCCACGTCTCGTGCCACTGCTCAATCCACGAGCCACCCCGCCTGGGCCTGCAGGTGGCGCTTGTGGTTCGTGGAACATGGTTTCCAAGAGGTCAGTGGCGTGTGGCACCAGCGCCCTGATCCCCCATGACCTCTAAGACTTGGGATGGGAGAGTGCGAGGCTGCTGCCAAGACGGGGGCTCTGTGCCCACGCACTCCACAAGGGACGGCCAGGCAGGCGTACTTCCCTCGGACGTGCCAGTCCAGACGCAGGGAGGCTCGCCATCAGTCCCGAGATGAAGCCGCCAGCCTGGGCACCAGGCGTGGCCGTGAGCTGGTGCATGCGCAGCAGGTTGCGGAAGATGACTTGGGTCTGGTGGCGCAGGGCATCTAGCGGGTGTTCCCAGTGCGTGGACACGTAGTCCAGAAGCTGCCCTGCGAGGCGCGAGCCCCCATGCAGCTGGTCCCCAGGCCCGGGGAGCTGCACTCGAGGGCCTGGATGGCGACACTGGTCCACGGGCCAGAATTCGGGACAGGAACATTTCCAGGGCCGCCTCCCTTGATCCTGGAGAGAAAAGAGCCCTGCTGTTCTGGCACGGAGGGGAGACACCATCAGTTTATAACGCTCAAGGCTTAAAAGCATAAAACGCAAAGAAAGATAAGAAATCCAACTGCTACTAAGTTGACAAAAGAAAAAAAGACAGAGAGGGCATTTGCTTTGCATGCAGCCGACCCAGGTTTGATCCCCTGACAGGTTTGATCGGTGAGAGCCAGAGGATGTTGCATGTGCAGAGCCCCATCAGTCGATGCCCTGTGAGCCATCCTAGCAGTGCTGAGGGGACACCAGGGCCAACCGGGAGGGAGAGTGACAAGAACACTAACTGGGCCAGTGTGTTCCATGAAATAGGGGATCTGTAGGGCCTGTGAACTAGTGTGCAGTAAAGCTGCTATCAGATAACATGGTAACTTCAGTTCCTTTAAGACATACACAGGCCAACGGATCTGAGCACACTGCCCGTTTGTAATGTGTGCATCGCTATCAGGCTGTCCTGCTGTCTCTGGCTGTCTGCATCAGCCTGTAGATGGTATCAGGCTGTCCTGCTGTCTCTGGCTGTCTCCATCAGCCTGTAGATGGTATCAGGCTGTCCTGCTGTCTCTGGCTGTCTGCATCAGCCTGTAGATGGTATCAGGCTGTCCTGCTGTCTCTGGCTGTCTGCATCAGTCAGTAGATGGTATCAGGCTGTCCTGCTGTCTCTGGCTGTTTGTACCAGCCTGTAGACGGTATCAGGCTGTCCTGCTGTCTCTGGCTGTCTGTATCAGCCTGTAGATGGTATCAGGCTGTCCTGCTGTCTCTGGCTGTCTCCATCAGCCTGTAGATGGTATCAGGCAGTCCTGCTGTCTCTGGCTGTCTGCATCAGCCTGTAGACGGTATCAGGCTGTCCTGCTGTCTCTGGCTGTCTCCATCAGCCTGTAGACGGTATCAGGCTGTCCTGCTGTCTCTGGCTGTCTGCATCAGCCTGTAGACGGTATCAGGCTGTCCTGCTGTCTCTGGCTGTCTGCATCAGCCTGTAGATGGTATCAGGCTGTCCTGCTGTCTCTGGCTGTCTGCATCAGTCTGTAGATGGTATCAGGCTGTCCTGCTGTCTCTGGCTGTCTGCATCAGTCTGTAGACGGTATCAGGCTGTCCTGCTGTCTCTGGCTGTTTGTACCAGCCTGTAGACGGTATCAGGCTGTCCTGCTGTCTCTGGCTGTCTGTATCAGCCTGTAGATGGTATCAGGCTGTCCTGCTGTCTCTGGCTGTCTGTATCAGCCTGTAGATGGTATCAGGCTGTCCTGCTGTCTCTGGCTGTCTGCATCAGCCTGTAGACGGTATCAGGCTGTCCTGCTGTCTCTGGCTGTTTGTACCAGCCTGTAGATGGTATCAGGCTGTCCTGCTGTCTCTGGCTGTCTGTATCAGCCTGTAGATGGTATCAGGCTGTCCTGCTGTCTCTGGCTGTTTGTACCAGCCTGTAGACGGTATCAGGCTGTCCTGCTGTCTCTGGCTGTCTGCATCAGCCTGTAGATGGTATCAGGCTGTCCTGCTGTCTCTGGCTGTCTGCATCAGTCTGTAGATGGTATCAGGCTGTCCTGCTGTCTCTGGCTGTCTGTATCAGCCTGTAGATGGTATCAGGCTGTCCTGCTGTCTCTGGCTGTCTGTATCAGCCTGTAGATGGTATCAGGCTGTCCTGCTGTCTCTGGCTGTCTGCATCAGCCTGTAGATGGTATCAGGCTGTCCTGCTGTCTCTGGCTGTCTGCATCAGTCTGTAGATGGTATCAGGCTGTCCTGCTGTCTCTGGCTGTCTGCATCAGCCTGTAGATGGTATCAGGCTGTCCTGCTGTCTCTGGCTGTCTGCATCAGCCTGTAGATGGTATCAGGCTGTCCTGCTGTCTCTGGCTGTCTGCATCAGTCTGCAGATGGTATCAGGCTGTCCTGCTGTCTCTGGCTGTCTCCATCAGCCTGTAGATAGTATCAGGCTGTCCTGCTGTCTCTGGCTGTCTGCATCAGCCTGTAGATGGTATCAGGCTGTCCTGCTGTCTCTGGCTGTCTGCATCAGTCTGTAGATGGTATCAGGCTGTCCTGCTGTCTCTGGCTATCTCCATCAGCCTGTAGATGGTATCAGGCTGTCCTGCTGTCTCTGGCTGTCTGCATCAGCCTGTAGATGGTATCAGGCTGTCCTGCTGTCTCTGGCTGTCTGCATCAGACTGTAGATGGTATCAGGCTGTCCTGCTGTAATGGGCTGTCTCACTGTCTAGAGGTGTCACACTATTGGGCTGGAACATGTCATCGAGCTGTCACATTGTTCAGGCTGTCTCGCTATATGGAGCTGTCAGGGTGCTTTTGTCTTTTCAGTCCATGGTCACTTCTGGACAGTACAGCAGAACTCCCAGAACACAAGGTCAGCATGTGCTTGCTGCACCTGTTCTTAGGGAGTGGGAGCTGTGCCCAGCTCCACAGCCCGTCACGCAGAGCCAGGGACAGCATGACCACCTCAGGTCTCCACAAGCTTGAGCACTGCCCACCATGGTTAGTCACTGGAGTGCCTGCCTTAGGGGAGGGCTGCTGAGAACTGAGCTGTCCCTCAGGCAGCCCCTGCCAGCCCCGATGTGACCGTCTCTGGGGACCGGCTGGCAGCAGAGCCCCGTGTGTGAGCAGGACTCACTGCGACTCCAGGGAGAAGAGCACACGCGCCGTGTCCAGCAGCAGGGCCTCCGCGCCGAGGCCCATGCTCCGCGCCTCCTCCAGTCCAGCATGCTGAGCGCCCCTGGCACAGGAACAGGAGGGTGGCCCGGGACACGTCTGTCCCACACAGCCTCCCACAGCAGTCCAGCAGCCATGCCGGTACCAAGGAGAAGTCCATAGAACGGAGAAGCAGGGCATGGATCTAGAAAACAGACAGACACAGAAAATGCCTCAAGCTTTTCAGGTAAACCAGAATTCCAAATCTCTTTCCCCAGAAACACTCTAGGAAAAAAAAGCTGACCCACAGTGTTAGCAGCAGAGAGACGGCTGTGAGCAGAAGCTGCCTTGCAGGGATGTGTGGGGAAAGCACAGAGTGATTCCAGCAACTCCCAGAGGAGTTGGGTCAAAGTGTCTCCCCATGTGGGCACTGGGTAGCCCACAGCGACCTGCCACGTGTCTAACGGACCCACAGACGGGCACTGGGTAGCCCACAGCGACCTGCCACGTGTCTAACGGACCCACAGACGGGCACTGGGTAGCCCACAGCGACCTGCCACGTGTCTACGGCCCACAGACGGGCACTGGGTAGCCAGCGACCGCCACGTGTCTACGGACCGCGGGCACTGGTAGCCCACGACCTGCCACGTGTCTAATGGACCCAGAGCGGGCACTGGGTAGCCCACAGCGACCTGCCACATGTCTAACGGACCCACAGACGGGCACTGGGTAGCCCACAGGACCTGCCACGTGTCTAATGGACCCACAGGCGGCACTGGGTAGCCCATAGCGACCTGCCACGTGTCTAGCGGACCCATAGAGCGGCACTGGCTGTGACAACACAGACGAGTGAAAGCACGGGCATTTCTAAGGTAAAAGCTGGAACCAGGTGTTAGGTAGTGTAAGAAATAGGGAGCTGGAGCAATAGCACAGTGGGTAGGGAGTGTGCCTTGCACATGGCCGACCTGGGTTTAATCCCTGCCATCACTTATGGTCCCATGAGAACCACCAGGAGTAATTCCTGAGTGTAGAGTCAGGAGTAACTGACTATTGCTGGGTGTGACCCAAAAAGCCAAAATAAACAAACAAATAAATAAAGTAAAATAAAACTGCTGCGCTCAAGGCTCAAGCCCCAGACTAGCTACTATGCTCTGAACCAGACCCAAATCACTGAGCCAATGAGTCCAGCTTCCTCTGACACCCAGTTTGTTGCCCGTAAGAACTCGCAGCAGGGGCCGGAGCAATAGCCCAGCGGTAGGGCGTTTGCCTTGCACGCGGCCGGCCTGTGCCGCCTGGGTTCGATCCCTGGCATCCCATATGGTCCCCTGAGCACCGCCAGGAGGAATTCCTGAGTGTAGAGCCAGGAGTAACCCCTGAGGGTCGCGGGTGTGACCCAAAAAAGAAAAAAAAAAAGAAAAAAAGAAAAGAACACGCAGCAGAAACCTACTGCTCCATGTCCCTGTATGATCTGCATCAGCTCGGGCCTCATGCGGTGCCAGGAACCAACGCAGGGCTTGCTCTGTGCTGCCTGTCTGCACAATAATCCATATTACAAACTGCTTTTGTGGCACCGAGATTGAATGGATAACTTCTAAGTTGCTCTTTTAGAATATTTTTTAAAAGGATCACCCGCAGCACTGGAGAAGAGACCGTCCAGACACAGAGCTGCACGGCTCCTACCCCCGTGGAGCAGCCCATGGAGCAACGCGAGGGCGAAACTGGCGGTCCCTGGCCGGGTTCAGCACAGCTTCCAGGCCAGCAGACACGTGGGATTGGGGCCCCTCCCCTCATCCCTCCACCTCCAGTGACCCAGCGGGCGCGGCCTCAAGCCCCGACACGCCACAACCAGAAATGCCGGAGAAGAGACTGGCGGCCGCACGGCCGCCGCCAGGCTTAGATAGTAAACAAGTTTAGGGCCGGGTCCTTCCCGGGTCTTGCCCGTACATGCACTATGATGGTCATTGAAGTTGCAACAAATGGGGGGGCTGATGTGGAATGGGGAGTGGGTGATGGGCTACGGTGGTCGTAGGGGCACACTGGAGGGACAGGTGCTGGAACACTGCATGACTGAGACCCAATTATGAACATCTTTGTAATTGTATATCTCAAGGCGGTATAGTAATAATATGAAATGAAGTTTTTTAAAAATAAATACAGAAATATATATATATATATATATATACGTATATTGCCTTTTTGGGTCACTCCTGGCAGTGCTCAGGGGTTACTCTGGCTCTGCACTCAGGAATTACTCCTGGCGGTGCTCAGGGGACCATATGGGATGCCGGGATCGAACCTGGGTCTGGCGGCATGAAGGCAAGCGCCCTGCCCCCTGGACTATCGCTCCGGCCCCAACAGAAATATTTTTAAGGGACCGGAGAGCCAGTACCAGGGTCAAGCACCTGCTCTGCACATGCCCCCCGGCGGGACTGCCGGCACCAGGAGCTGAGCACCTGCGTCAGGAGTAGCTGCCGAGTGTGTGCGGTCCCCTGAATTCTAAAAATACGTCTAACTCACTCAAATCAACATCCAGTCACAGTATACTCACACACTCAAATTCACTCATACAAACTCGTGTTCACAATCACATTCATACACTCAGACTCACAACTGCACTCATATTCACACCCACTTCCGGATCTCACCGCACTCATTTTCATATTCAGATTCACTTATACACTCATATTCAATCACATGGAAACATTCATATACTCTAACTCAACTCATTCATTCTCACACTCATACACAAACACACTCTCCACATTTGTGCACTCAAACTTAATCACACGTACTTGTACTTTTACTCACACTTGCACTCACTCACGAACACATGTTCATTCATTCGCACACTCACTCATAATCACACACCTCTCTTAGCCACACTCACATCCTCACACTCACTCGCATTACACGCACACTCAGTGCTCGGAGAGCTGTGCATTACCACGTCAGGCATCTTTTCAGGAGCCTGGAACATTGTCTTGATGAAAAGAACGACGGCGAGTCCACAGGTGCTCTGGATTGTCCGTAGAAGGTCATCTGTGGCGCAGAGGCGGTGTGATGTGCACCTGGCCCTGTGGCCCTGCGGCGCCCCTTCAGAGGTGTGGGCCGACACTCCCGCGCCCAGACAGCCTGACTTTCCTGTGCTTCCCTGAGACCTTACTCCTGCGCCTCCTGACAGGATGACAGATGCTTTTCCTGAGTCTCTTATGTCTTCTCCATGGTCAGACTCAAATAAAGTAGCCAAGTCATAAAAAGAATACTATATTCGTGGACACTGCTTATTTACAAACCTACCAATAACCTGGAGCTAAAAAAATATTTGAACTCCACTGAAAATGTATTACAAATTTTCCACCTTACAAGCCCTCTTGGTCTATCCTAACTCAAGTGCTTGTTTTTAAAATAAAATGCACAAGAACCTAAACACACACTTCCTGTCAGTGACAATCAGATTTTCCCAGTGCAGTGGCACGCACAGGAAAGACTGTTGGAGGCCAGCGGCCCGTCCTCGCGCGCCAGAAGGCCATTCCCACTGCTCAGGGAGCAATGGACTACTCGGCCTCGCTGAGCTGCCCCACCTGCTGCCGGCAAAGGCTGTGTGCCACATAAGGTGTCGGGCCTGGTTTTCACTCACCATCACCTAAAAACGTAGAGAAGAGGCTCAGCAGCCCACACAGACTCTGCCACATGCAAGGGCGACAAGTCTTCGGGTTCATGTCCCGGAGCCCTGGGACTTTCTGGACTAGTAGCATTGAGACACGAACGCCTGCCAACAGGTCATTCATCAGCTGCGTCTGGACAATATGGTTACCGGCACACCTCCTACAACCGAGAAAACAGTGTCGCAAAGCCAGTGGAAAGCCATTGCTTTCGTCCCTCTCCCAAACACAGCCTTCAGAGGCTCCAAATCAATTTTAGATTCTCAGAGGCCGGCCTGCCTCTCGCACCTCCCCCAAACATCTTGATCTGAAGGACACCGACGGCCAACTCTGGGCACAGGCCCCTTCCTCACCACAGCAAGTGGCTGAGCCCCCTCTCCTCTCTGCAGAAAAACACCAAATCAAGGACAAAGCACGCGAGCAGGCCACACCCTCAGCCTGACTCTTCACTCCCTCACAGGCCCTGGAAAGTGGTGCGGCCTTCATAGAGGGTCACTGCGCCCATATCCTGTCAGGCCCGCACCACCTCCTGTCAGGCCCGCAGGCCCGCACCACCTCCCTGTCAGGCCCGCAGGCCCGCACCACCTCCTGTCAGGCCTTGCACCTCCTGCCGCACCCTCGGGCACTGCCAGTCAGAGCTCTCGACTGCACACCTCCTTCTCCTGCCCAAGCTTTGCCTCATGCAGAGGCAGGGAAGCATAGCGGTGTGGCCACAAAACAAACGCAATCGAATTAAACACGCCTGCCAACAGTGCCCACGATACCACGGCGGCGCTGGGCAGGGAGGAAGCATCTGTCGTGTGCAGTGGGCGACTCGTCTCCTTCCCGGGGCTGCGCTGAGCGCAGGTCGCTAGGGGACTAGCAGAGCAGCAGGAGCAACCTGGCCAGGGTCCCTCAGTGCGGTCGCCCCGTTGCAAACTCGCCTGTTTTCTTCCGAGGTCTCACCCAGACTCCTGAGCAGGAACTGCAGCACTGGAACAACAGGACGGGACAGGGTCAGGGAGGGTCGGACAGGGTCCAGGGAGCCACCCGGGAGCCCTTGGGAGCCCCTGGCAGCAGGCTGCGTCGACAGGCCTTACTTACCCCTCATCAAGGAGACTCTCGACGCTGGTGGCACCTGCGGGAAGTACATGGGGGGCTTGTCAGGTCCCCACCAGAGGAGGAGCAGGGCGGGTGGGGACAGCAGCCTGACGGCAGAGCGGCTCACCCTAAGCGGAAGTGGTCCAGGGCAGGAGGAGAGGTTGTCGAGGACCCTGCGGTGGGAGCCCACAGCCCGTGTCCTCAGCTCTTCCTGCAGACGAGAGCAGAAACCCTGCTCCACGGCCGGCATGAGAGCAGCAGGGAGGCCGTCCAGTGTGCTAGGAGAGTCCACAGTGAGGGCACAGGCTGTGCACACAGGCGGCCTGCAGGAAGCAACGCCACACGCACGGTGAGCCGTGTGTCTGCCCTGGCCCCGCCCTCCCACCCAGTCCCTTCAGCATAAGGCGAGCCCCCCGCCCCCACCCACCCACAGCCTTTCTGCCCAAAGCGGCCAAGGTCCTCTCAGCCCAGCTGTACCGAGGGGCACAACGACAGGCCCACTGGCCCGCACAGCCCCTGGTGCCTCTTCCTCCCGGCCCGCCACGGCCACGCCTCGCTTCGTGCTGGCTCCCCAGCTGAGACGCACCCTGTGACTGCAGCCTCCCCACCAGAGGACCTCACTGCGCAGAGCCTGTGAGACACACCCCCCTCCTCCCTCTCGGCAACATCTCCTTCCCAAGCACTCACCATCTAATCCTGCTTCAGGTGCCTATGGGATCTGTCTTGTTTGGGGACCAGGGGTGGGGGCACACGATGGAACTCGGGGCCTCAAACCCGCAAGGCCCGAGGCTACCTCTGGGCACCTCTCTGCCTCCAGCCTGGTTTCTAGCTCCCTCTACGGCAGGGCCTGCATTCTAGCCCACTTTGATCTTGCATCCCGCAGAGAGGGCCAATAGCAGTGACCAAAGGGTCTATAAAGGACCGATTTCCCTTCAGTCTAAACCACACAGCAGAAGTTTCTTAGGCTGACTCAACAGTTCTAAAAGATCTTCTAAGAGAAAAACAACTTTAAACACAAGTATCCTGGAGGGCAGTGCTCAGACGCGTGTCCAGGCTACCAGTGAGGGCTCAGCCCAAGTGGCCCCACACAGGACTCACATCTCAAATCTAGCCACAGGAAAAGGTTTCCAAACATACAACCACCAAATTAATCACAATCAAGTGCGTGAAGAATCCAGGCTGTTTCCCGGCACACGTACTGTGTGTCTCGGGTGAAGGGGGCTGCAAGTGGAGCAGCCAACGGGTTCGATCCCCGGCATCCCATATGGTCCCCAGAGCACACCAGAAGTAATTCCTGAGTGCAGAGCCAGGAGGAACCCCTAAGCATCACCAGGTGTGGGCCAAAAGCAAAACAAATACAATATATGCTTAACCCAACAGGGACTGGAGTGGTAGTGCGACCAGTTGGGCACTTGCCTAGCATGCGGCCGCTGATCAGGTTCAGTCCTCAGCAACCCATGTGGTCTCCTGAGCCCACCAGGAGCAATCCCGAGCGCAGTCAGGAGTAAGCCCTGAGCACCTCTGGGTCCAAAAAACAAATGAATGCACACACGCAAAACAATAAAAAATATGCTTAAACCAAAAACAGATGTGACAAACAAAAAATAAGAGCCATTTTTGGTGACTTAAAGTTGACCAGCAACGGGGCCGGAGTGATAGCCCAGCGGGTAGGGCGCTTGCCTTGTAAGCGGCAGGCCCATGCCGGCCTGGGTTTGATCCCCGGCATCCCATATGGTCCCCCGAGCACGGCCAGGAGTAATTCCTGGGTGCAGAGCCAGGAATAACCCCTGAGAATCGCCGGGTGTGACCCCAAAAAAAAAAAAAAAAAAAGTTGACCAGCAAGAACATCAACTGTGCTAGAGTGGCCCAGGGTCCAGCCCTTGCTTTTCTGCCTGGAGCCAGGAACCCTTCTGTCATCTATAAGAAGCTGTAGTGAGGAAACAGAAGAATAAAACCAAGAAGAAACCCTTGAGAGAAATCACTGATCAGACATTTCTGCTTGTTTTACCACTCCATGGAAGGAAGTCTTACCGAGGCTTCTGGATCGGGTTAGAATCTCTAAGACCTCACTCTCTTTTTTCCTTACCTAGCCAAAACTTTCTTCAAAGGATTCTTCAGACTCAAAGAAAAATAAATGCCTGCCAAAATATCCAAAGAGCTTCTAACGGTGGGATCACACACGCCATTTTTATGTGCCTTCTCCAGGAAAGGAACAATCTGTAATCCAAAACATAGGAAGCGGTGATCCTTCTCTGATACTGCAGGTGACAAAGCAGCAGTGTCGGGGACTTTTCTATGTCCCCGTCACCAGCGGGTCTGTTCCACAGCCCACTGTTAAGAATACCAAGTCGGAGGCTCTTCAGTGCATTTTTTTCCTTTTTGGGTCACACCCGGCAATGCTCAGGGGATTATTCCTGGCTCTGCACTCAGGAATTACTCCTGGCAGAGGGACCATATGGGATGCCAGGAATTGAAACCGGGTCGGCCTGTGCAAGGCCAAGGCCCTCCCGCCGTGCTATTACTCCGGCCCCTCATTCTCCTTTCTAAGCCATGCCCCGCTCTCACTGCAGTCAGTCCCACCATGACGGAGACTCTCAGACCTGATCGTGGCTCAAGGGTTGGAGACTCATATAGCACAATCAAAAACAAGCCACTTTGCTGCTTTCTAAAAAATATGTTACGGGCTGGAGATAGCACGGTAGGGTGCTTATCCTGCACAGCTGACCCAGGATTGATCTCTGGCACCACGTATAGCCCCAAGCCCCACCGAGGTGATTCCTGAGTGCAGAGCTAGGAGCAAGCCCTGAGCACACTGGGTGTGGCCCAAACAAACTAAAGGTTTAAATGGTGACCCCTTACACTAAGTGCCACTGAAGACAAATTTACTTTAAACCAGCTTAAATGCTTTATCCTGTATCTGCTAACAAGCTTTAAAATTCAGATGAACAGAAACAGTCTTTCCAGTTGCAGAGCTTCTGGACCCACACGGCTGCTGCACTGCAGATCACACCTGTGTGGCACCAGATCCCCAGCGGCAGTGCTGGCGGCGAGGCAAGTGGGGGCAACCAGCAGGTGCGGTACCCCTGAACTATCTACATCCTTAGGGGCTGGCAAGACAGCACAGTAGGTAGGGCTCGTGCCTTGCAGAAGGCCACCCCAGGTGCAATACCGAACACCACATCTGTCACCTGAGCACCTCCAGGAACGACTCCTAAACTCAGCCAGGTGTGGCCACCCCAAACGAAACAACAATAAACTTATAGCTCTATAATTTAAAAACTTCTTGTCCACAACAAAGGTCTTCCACGATGAAGACTATGACTTCTACAGACACTCCACAGAGAACTGGGGAGCGTCCTTCCCGATGACCAGTCGCCAGGAGTCTCTGGAGCCACATCGCGTAAGCAGAGGCTGCAACCTGCCCTGCTCACCTGCTTGACCTGTTGGATCTGGGCAACGCCGTCAGCAAGCTCCGCGCAGCGCAGCAGCATGGAAGCCAGGGAGTCCCCGTCGCGTCAGCCAGCGCTGCAGGAAGACCCAAACAAGCCCTCAGATCACGGCAACCCACCAGGTGGCCTTGGCTGCGCATTCTACAAAGCGCTTGAGCAAAAACAAAAAAAGCAACAACAGCCAAACTGAATCTAAAGTTGTAATTTTTTTTTTTTGCTTTTTGGGTCACACCCATCGATGCTCAGGGTTACTCCTGGCTCTGCGCTCAGGAATCACTCCTGGCACTGCGTGGGGGACCATATGGGATGCCAGGGATCAAACCGAGGTCGGCATGAGGGCAAATGCCCTACCTGCTGGACTATCGCTCCAGCCCCTGAAGTCATAATTTTAAGAAAATTGTATCATAGGCAAAATCACAGGTAGGGCAAGAGAGATCGGGAAGGGGCTAAGTAAACTTTGCATACAAGAGGTCCAGGTTGGCGAGCCCTTAGCACAGTGGGGAGGGTGTTTGCCTTGCGTGGCTGACCTGGGTTCGATTCCCGGCATCCCATATGGTCCCCTGAGCACCGCCAAGAGTAATTTCTGAATGGAGCCAGGGTAACCCATGAGCATCGCCGGGTGTGACCCAAAAAAGGAAAAAAAAAATGCACTGAAAAGTAAAGAGGCCGGGGTAGGGTTGAATCCCTGACACCACTTCTTCCCTGGACACCTTGGGAGGCGGGTCTGTGAGCGGGCGGAGGAGCCCCAAACTGCCGGCTGTAAACAGGCTCTCAGGAGCAGCATCTGGGAACAAAGGCGCAGCTCAGAGGGGAAAGTGCAGTCCCGCAGGCGTGACCCGGGCTCTACCCCTGGCACCACAAGAGCACCATGAAAGAGTGCAGGCGTGAAATTATGGGAGGCCGGGTCCTCAAGACGGATCTAGGGAAAGGAGCGTTGGCGATCACCCACCTCTCAAAAGTTCCGAGGTCCTGATGGCAAACAGCCAGCGCGATGACTTGACTTTCTTTCTTCTTCTTCACCCCCATCTGAGCAGGAGGAGCGCTCACGGCGGAGCCAAGGTGGGTTTCAAAGACTCAGCAGGCCCCGGGGCCCGACCTCTGCGCTGCAGTACCGTGTGGGATGTTGAAGGCGGCCGAGCTGTGCCCTGAAAGATGCCTCTTTCTAAACATGCCCTGGCAGCCAGCTTGCCCCCAAACCCAGAGCCACTGGCCAAAGGACTTCTGCTTTGAAAAAGTGCACGCTCAAGAAGTTTGTCTGCTCTTACATACCACGACACAGCCTTTGTAAACACAGCAAGCCTCTGTCACAGGAACGGAGGAAATGAGCCTGATTTTTCACAAAACCAGTCGGTGCCCAGCTAACAAGCAGTGGTGAGCCAGGCAGATAAGGAGCCAGACACGGGCCGTGGCGCCCACGTGTTACCCGGCCGAGCATGCTTTTTAACAGCATGGATCGAGCAGCCGAACGAGCACACTGTACCGGGGGACCCTGCAGGGGCTCTCTGCTCGGTGCACCCAGCCGCATCTGCACAGCTGAAGCTGGGAACACGCAGCAGACGTGATGGCTCATGAGCAGGGCTGAAAAGCAGCCCCCAGGCTGGAATAAGCTCAGCAAAATGAAGGGAATAACAACAAAATGGTGGTCTCTCTCTCTCTCTCTCTCTCTCTCTCTCTCTCTCTCTCTCTCTCTCTCTCTCTCTCTCTCTCTCTCTCTCTCTCTCTCTCTCTCTCTCTCTCTCTCTCTCTCTCTCTCTCTCTCTCTCTCTCTCTCTCTCTCTCTCTCTCTCTCTCTCTCTCTCTCTCTCTCTCTCTCTCTCTCTCTCTCTCTCTCTCTCTCTCTCTCTCTCTCTCTCTCTCTCTCTCTCTCTCTCTCTCTCTCTCTCTCTCTCTCTCTCTCTCTCTCTCTCTCTCTCTCTCTCTCACCCCCCTCCTCCCTCCTGTTGTGTGGATAATTAAAACTTTGGATTTTAAAGAACTTGTGGTCATGCTCCTGTGTCCATCGGTAGAAGGGGACAGCCGCTGGCCCCTGAGTGTGGCCAGGGACTCGATGCTCCCCTAATACTATTGGGAAATTCTGACAGCCCTGACATCTGGACCAGACCAGACATCTGGCACCCGAACATGACTTCGCAGACATGGGGCAGAGCTGCTACTGGCTCTCCCTGTGACCAGCCGCTCACGAGGCACCCGGGAGGGATGGTGGGTTCTAGCCCGGCCCCACCATCCCAGCAGAGCCTCGCAACAAGCCAGAGCGACCCCCCACTCCATGAGGGCCTCCATTTTTCTACATCCGGACTTCTCTCTCGTCAGACTTCCACTCAGCAGACCAGCCTATCAGCGCCCGGCTCATCGAAGTTCTACCCTGCAGCAGTCTTTCTTAAATCCGGCTCAGGTATGCCGGTCCAGAGACTTGCAGACATGGGGCAGAGCTGCTACTGGCTCTCCCTGTGACCAGCTGCTCACGAGGCGCCCGGGAGGGATGGTGGGTTCTAGCCCTGGCCCACCATCCCAGCAGGGCCTCGCAACAAGCCAGACGATCCCCCACTCCATGAGGGCCTCCATTTTCCACATCCGGACTTCTCTCTGCGTCAGACTTCCACCCAGCAGACCAGCCTATCAGTGCCCGGCTCGTGCGGCCGCAAGTGGCAGCGCGGTTCATCAATAAATGCTGGACTTAGAGATGCCTACAAGAGTATGCTACCTGCGGCAGAGCCTGGCAAGCTACCCGTGTTGTATTTGATATATATGCCAGATACCACTAACAATTATAGACCTCATTCCAGAATGGATTGAGGCTCTTTATGTTCCTGGAGCAAGCAGATGCCTTGGGCTCTACTAGCATGAGACAGGACATATGGAGATGTTACTGGGGCCCGCTCGAGCAAATCGATGATGAACGGGAAGACAGACAGACAGACAGTGAACAAAATGCCACACCTGGCTGGGAGAATCTGAACAAGATGGGGACCAATAGACAGTGTCATGTAAGACAGCTCGGAATGCAGGACGGACCGGACAGGACTTCGGGCAAGCACATAGGTGTGGGGGGCCATCTCAGCACCCGAAGGACAGGCAACAGGGAATGCACGAGGGTCAGAGGTGGGGCAAACAGCAGGTGAAGGAGCTTCCAGACAGGCAGATGGGCTGAGAGCACCCCTGCAGAAGAAAGTTCGGTCAGCAGAAAGGCTGCAAGAGAAACAAGGGTGCCTTCAAGAAGTGCAGGCCTGAGAGCTCAAAACTGCTGTGCTGGCTTGGCACCAAGGCCCAGAACCACACGGTACCCTGAGCCCTGCAGGGGAGACCAGGAGTAGCCCCCAGCACTGTCAGGTGTGGCCCCCAAACTGAAACAAACCTTGCTGTGCTATTTGGAGAAAAGGAGATGCATCTTGTGTCTTGCTACACACCAGGAAAAGTGAGGCTGAGCTCCGAGAGGCCGGTTCCAGCTCAGTTCAAAGAACCTATGTTCAATGCAGGAATGGGCTGCCTCCGGACAAAGGAGTTCCGATTGGGGACTGTGTCAGCCGAAACTGCACCAGCCCCTCCCACACACACCCTGCAGCACCCAAGGGGCCTCATCACCCTCCGTCTGCAGAGTCCATCCTCCACGTGGTCATCAACACTGTGCTTCAAAATTGCCAAACCTAATCATTCTCCCTGCAGAGCCGAAGTGTATTTCGGAAAAGAGCCCCAGCGGGGGCCGGGAGACAGTGCAAGTGTCTGGAAGGCAAACACTGCCAACCCCATCACCCCTGAGCACTGCCGAGGTGTGCCCCCAAAAGCAAAAAAGATAAAATTTTAAAATAAAAGCCTCATTTGCTAGTCAAGCTAGTGTTTCCCCTTGAACACGCTTCTCATGTGTGTCTCTAGGTTTCTTGGCTTTCTTATTTCCACTGTGGAAAAGCCCGTTCTCAAACACACTTTTCTCTTTCTCTCCCCTCATATCTAAGCAAGTTTTAATAAAAACTACCTTGCCTTGCTGGGACACTGCATGCCTAAAACCCAATCACGCATAGCAGCATTCTAACAGTCTATCTCGTGGTGCGTTATAATGGCCTAGCTCATGGCGATACAATAAAATTTAAAATAAAAAACTTCCTTGCTGCATAAATAAAAAGTCAACCTTAAGCTTTTGGCGCCAAGGCCCCCAGGAAGTGAACGCGGACTTTCTCTGCGTTTCCTCTCAGCCAATCTTCTCTCGGTGGTGGGTGGTGCGGGACTCCATGGTCCAGATGATCTAGCCTCAGGGCAGGTTCCAGCCCACGTCCTGGGCTGCCTGCTGGTCACGGCCCCAGGGCAGGTTCCAGCCCACCTCCCGGGCTGCCTGCTGGTCACCTCCTGGGCTGCCTGGGTTCCAGCACCTCCTCATCTGCAGGTGTCCAGAGTGGCCTTCCCTGCCCGCTCCCGTGGCCGCTGCCCGCTGGACCCTCACGACCCCCATGCACTCACGACTGCCCGCACCGGCAGTGGGCGCGTCACACACTCTCCCGCACCGCAAACCCCACGCCGGCGACGGTACCAGCCCCGGCCCGGGGCTTGAATCTCGACACCTAAGGCGGCTGCTGGCACACCTGGCGCTTAACAAGTCGCGGAGGAGTCAGGCAGAGTGTGCGGCTCGGCGGCCCCGGGCAGGACCGGCCAGGGCGCGGGGACGCGCTGACCCCGGCGCCCGGGAATCCCCCTCCCGCAGCAGAGCCCGACCCGCGGCGGGCGTCCGGGATGACAGCGTCGCCATGGAGACGCCGGCCCAGGACTGCGCCCCCAGCCGCCACCGCTCGCGCCTCGGAGCTACCTGCGCGCCGCAAGCGGCCGACGGGCGGCGGCGACGCTGCTGAGTCTACACCGGCCGGGGGTGTAGACCTCGCGCGCCGGGGTTCTGCGGGCGCGGCGTGGACCCGGAGAAGCAGCGCGGAAGCCTCACGGCGCGAAACGTGACTGGCCGGAGCCGCCGGCATGGAATCCTCGCGAGAGTTCGTGCTAGCGCTCCTCCAATCAGGAGCCTGGGAGGCTGTGACGTATAAAGTGGGCGCCGCAGCGGCGTCGCGCGGTCCCGACGCTATTCCCGGCCGCTGCCGCTCCTCGCCGCCGTGTCCAGCGTCGGGCATCCCCGCAGCCCTCGGGGAGTCGGCCCGGCTGCACCCCCCGGGCCCCGGGTCCCCTCCGGGACGTGCCGCGGCATGCGCTCCTCTGCAGAGGCCGCCTGGTGACCGCGCGCCCCGCTCCCGACTGCCCTGGGTGTTTGCAACCCACGCAATAACGGGACCGACACCCGCTCCCCGCCCCCGCGCTGCTCTCCGGCCCGGTGTCGCGGAACGGGGCTGGCGTTTGGGCTCTTACCTTCCTGGGAGGGGCTGGGCGTGGCGGCAGGCGTCTAGTGGCCAGGTGATGGCCGCTGTAGGAAAGATCAGGGCGGTGGCCGGACGGTGCGGCTCCTTCTCGGAGTTCAGATGCAGACTAGGCCCCGGAGGGAAGGGGGCAGGGGACGGGTGTTGGCGCTGGGGGCTTCCGGCCGCCGGCGAGAAGCCTGGTGGGCTGTTGCCTGTGTGGGGCCCTGGGTTCCATCCCCGCTGCAGAATAAAACCCAGGTGGACAGGTGCTGGGGTTGTAGGATAACAAAGAGGCGAGGGGATTCCAGGAACCTTAGGGCTGTTTTAAGCGTGACTGCGAAGTGGGTCATTTTGAGCCACAGTCGTCAGACTTAGTTGCTTTTTAATGGAAGCACTCATTGGTTTAAAATAGGCGGAAGAAAGCAAAGTGCTTCTCACACTCCTGCATAATAAGCCTTCTCTCCGAGTAGTGACTTCCAGCAAGTTCATTGCCTTTGAAACGTAGCTGGTGCTTAGCTAAGTACTCTGGCTGTTGGTCTCTGGAGGCTGAGGGCTGGAGCTCAGCTGCAGTTACCAGTCTGGAAGGAGGTGTGGGCTGTGCAAGGGCAGCCGGGCTCCCTCACAGTTACGGGCAAGTGCATGGTGCCTGCAGCGTTGGCGGGACTCGGGTCCTTGTATCAGCCCCGCTCCTGCCCCTCAGTATCCTGCAGCCCCTGGCTCTTCTGCCAGGCCCACAGCAGGTCAGCGAGCAGCAGCCTGGCCAGAATCCCACTCTGGGTGCAGGGGTCTGTCCTGTTCCATGGGGGCCAGTGAGACATTGCCAGGCTTCTCAAGGGGCACTTTCCCCCTGCTTGTTTTGGCATTACACCCGGCAATGCTCAGGAGTCACTCCTGGCTCTGCACTCAGGAATCACTCCTGGTGGTGCTCAGGGGACCATATGGGATGCCGGGATTGACTCTGGTTTGGCCACGTGCAGGGCAAGGCCCTCCCCACTGCTCAGGGGACCATATGGGGTGCTGGGGATCAACTCTGGGTTGGCAGCGTGCGGGGAATGCCCTCCCCCACTGCCCTGTCGCTCCAGCCCTCATCGGGGCTTTTGAGGCTGTGGCTTCCACAATTCTGTCAAGTCTGGGGTGCTCAAGCACGTTAAGGGATCCCAGCTAAGGACTGAGCCTTTACCTGTTTGCACGCGTAACTTCCCCAACAGGTGCATTCGTATCATGGCCCCTTCATACAAACGTTTGTCTCTAAAACACCTGTCACAGTCTAAACACAAGCAGGTTTGGGGACGGGTAGAACGTATGCCTGGAAGGTGTGAGTGAGATGCCTCCGAACCACCCTGCTCAGACGGCTGTTCACTGTGACACCCCCTTCCACCCTCTGAGTGCAGGTGTGGCGCCTCCCCGTGGGTCTCCCGAGGGTGCGGGAGTGTGGTCCCCCCCCCCGCCCGTCCCCAGATGAGCGCACACCTGAAGCTGTCTGCCCTGTGTGTCACATGCTCGAGCCACATGCCCACCCCCTTGCACAGCGCATTCCCCTGCCAGGCCTCTGCAGTGCCTCTGGGATCAGCCCCGCCCCAGGGCTGCCTCATGGGCCAGCTTGATGCTCCTGCCTGGGCCCCTGTGGGCTGCAGACTGACCGCCCCTCCCTCCTGGCCTCCGGCGACTCTGGAGACATGATGCTCACTCTGCACACGCTGATCGCGCAAGGCCAATCCTGCCCGTGACTTAAAGTTCCACTGACCTCACTGGTGTTTCTGAGCATTTAATTCATGAATCATCTACAAATTAAGTTGAATAGTAAATACACCTCTGGTTCTGGGACACTGAACAAGAGACTCTCAGACATGGGGCAGAGCTGCTTCTTGCTCTCCCTGTGCCCAGCCGCTCATGAGGCGCCCCGGGAGGCACGGTGGGTTCTAGCCCTGGCCTGCCACCCCTGCAGAGCCTCACAACAAGCCAGATGACCCCCCCCTACTCCATGGGGGCCGCCATTTTCCACATCTGGACTTCTGTCTCGTCACAACTCCACCCAGCAGACCAGACTATCACAGCCCGGCTCGGCCGCAGCACGTTCATCAATAAATGCTTTATTTAGAGGTGACTACAAGAGTATGCCACCTGCACGGCAAGCCCGGCAAGCTGCTCGTGTCGTATTTGCTAAATACCAGTAACATTTATATTAGGTCATTCCCATGACCTAATATAATGGTTTGAGGCTCTTTATGTTCCTAGAGCAAGCGGATGCCTTTGGGCTCTACTAGCATGAGACAGGACATATGGAGATACTACTGGTGCCCGCTCGAGCAAATAGATGATGAACGGGAAGAAAGTGATAGTGATAGTAAATACACCTATTTGAATTGGCATATAGAAGCCTCCGAGAGACAATTCTGTGCTTCCAGAATGTCCTGATGACAGTGGGTGGCAGCATCTGCCCCTCTGTCCCCGTGGGAAGTACCTGTGAGGGGGTCAGAGTAGGGAAAGTCAGCCGGGAGCCCGGTGCGAGCCCTCGGCCCTGAGGTCACCTGATCTCTGCGGTGTTTCCAGAGTCAGGCTTGATTTCTGGCCCTCTCCTCCCCGCTGGTTCCACTCTGGGAGGAAGCTCAGGAGAGATTGCGTTCAAGGGCAGGGGAAGGATAATAAGAACCTCAGCGCCAAGTGGGATCACGCAGCCCAGGTTAGACTGTGGCCCCCCAAGAGGGAAGGCGCTGCGTTGCTTTGGCAGTTGGCTTTGGGGTTTCCCCAGAATGCCCAGCCTGTGGCTTTCTGTGTAGATGTCGGACTGTCGTCGGGAAGGGGCATTTCCACCTCGGTTCTTTGTGACTGACTGAGGCCTTTGGTTCCCATTAAACTTGCTCCTGATGGGTGCAAGTTATAGGGACTGTCCCAGAGGTGCTGGGTGCTGGGTGAGTTATGAGGTGCTGGGCGCTGGGTGAGTTATGAGGCTGTCCCTGAGGTACTGGGTGCTGGGTGAATTATGGGGCTGTCCCTGAGGTGCTGGGCGCTGGGTGAATTGTGGGGCTGTCCCCGAGGTGCTAGGTGCAGGGTGAGTTGTGAGGCTGTCCCCGGGTGCTGGGCGCTGGGTGAGTTATGGGGCTGTCCCAGAGGTGCTGGGCGCAGGGTGAATTATGGGGCTGCCTGAGGTGCTGCACGGGTGATCTGAGCTGTGGCATTACATTGGGCCAGTCCTGGCTGCCATCTTGGTGCTGTTGGGGGCAGGTCAGCTACACTCCCAGCTTGGGGGTCCCATCCATCCTGTTGCCCTTGAGCCCCTCCTCTCCCTTCTCTCCTCCCCAGAAGATTCATTTTTGAGCCCTGGAATCTTAATGTTTTCAGAGAAAATAATTTTGTTTCCTTGTTGACTACATATAGACACTGAACTCATTTGGATTAAGTCAGACATGTGCAAACTCTTTTTTTTTTTTTTTTTTTTTTGCAATTTGGGTCACACCCATTAATGCTCAGGGAAACTCCTAGCTCTATGCTCAGGGAATTAACTCCTGGCACTGTATGGGGAGCCTTATGGGATGCCGGGGATCAAACCCGGGTTGGCGCATGCAAGACAAATGCCCTACCCACTGGACTATCACTCCATCCCCTATTTTCTCTGCCACCAACACATGAGAAAAGCCAAGTGGAGCTTGAAGAGACCAAAGTGGACTCCAGGCACTGGCTGCTGTGCCTCAGTGGGGAACAGCTGCGACCTGGCACAGAGCCCAGGGGAAAGGTCAGCGCGTGTCCTTGGCCTCCAGTGCAGCCCTTGCTGCTGCAAACACCGACCCAGCACTGACCCGCCTCCGTCTCTCATGCAGAGGCTCCACTCGGGCTCACTGCCTGGGGCCTTCAACTCAGTTCCACCCTTTCGACCCAGGGCCCCTTGCACCCAGAGCCCTTCAGCCCAGTGCTCTTTCCAGTGGGCTCCACCCCCGGACCCCTTCCACTGGGGCTCACCACCCGGACCCTTCCACTGGGGCTCCACCCCCCCGGACCCCTTCCACCGGGCTCACCACCCGGCCCTCTCCATCTGCCCTGCCTGTGCTCGAGCCTCCCTGTGTTACCATCCTGGCTCAGATGAACCCTTTGACCTTGCTCCTGCCTGATAGCTCCTAAGTTGTCTAGAACAGCTCTGCCCTAAGTCAGCCGACTCTGGAGGCTCCCGGGTGCGGCTGGGCCTGGGGTCCCGCATGCTGGCCTGTGCTGCAGCCCTTTGCGTCCTCTCTGGCACCTCTGTGAGGGTCTTTGAAGTCACACTCTGCCCTCAAGTGCTGGTGGTTTCCGGCGGATCTCCTGGCCCCAGGCCTGCCTGACCTTGAGGGACCCTGGAACCAACATTCACAGCTGGTCACACTGTGGGGATCGTCCTCTCCCACTAGGTGGCACTCAGTGACCAGGCGAGAAACATGGAGGAGCTGCAGCTCTTAGGAGCACGGGCTGTGATGGACAAAGTGGACGGGAAGAGAGCTGGGCAGCTGGCTGGGGTCTGGCAGCTGTGAGGCGTCTGCTGGGGACAGGGACGCCCTGACAGCGATGGCCGAGCCTGTGACCTGCGTGGGCCCTTCTCTGTGTGCACGTGTGGTGCATGCATGTGGCGCCCGTGTGTGTGAGATATGTATGTGCATATACGTGCATGCGTGTGTGTGTGTGTGTACATGTGGGGGATCCTGAATATAGCCACTCAGACCCCCTGATCTCACTCCAGGGCTTAGCCTTGACCCCAACACAGAGTCGCACTCAGGGGGCTTGGGGAGACCAGCAGTGACAGGGATCAAACTCAGGGACTTGTGTGTATAAGGCAGGCCTGCGTCCTTTGAGCTGCGGGGCTGGGGGAGCCAGAGGTGCCTGTACACCACATGGTGGCCCCTTGGGTCCCTGCCCCAGGCATCCGAGCTCCATGAAGCCCCACGCCAGATGCCCTAAACCTTCACCTCGGGCTTCCTGAACCCCCATACCAGGATGCCCTGAACCACATGGCTCCCTGAACCCATGAACCAGCGAGTGGGAAAAGCTGCAGTCAGTGCCTACTACGGAACGCCACTCAGTTGCAGTCTGTACCGCCACAGAACTCCACTCGGCTGTGGTCTATACCCGCCATGGAACACTATCGGCTGTGGTCTGTACCCGCCATGGAACACTATCAGCTGTGGTCTGTACCGCCATGGAACACTATCGGCTGTGGTCTGTACCCGCCATGGAACACTATCGGCTGTGGTCTGTACCCGCCATGGAACACTATCGCTGTGGTCTGTACCCGCCATGGAACACTCCTCGGCTGTGGTCTGTACCCGCCATGGAACACTATCAGCTGTGGTCTGTACCCGCCATGGAACACTATCGGCTGTGGTCTGTACCCGCCATGGAACACTATCGGCTGTGGTCTGTACCCGCCATGGAACACTATTGGCTGTGTCTGTACCTGCCATAGAACACTATCGGCTGTGGTCTGTACCCGCCATGGAACACTATCGGCTGTGGTCTGTACCCGCCATGGAACACTATCGGCTGTGGTCTGTACCCGCCATGGAACACTATCGGCTGTGGTCTGTACCCGCCATGGAACACTATCGGCTGTGTCTGTACCCGCCATGGAACACTATCGGCTGTGGTCTGTACCCGCCATGGAACACTATCGGCTGTGGTCTGTACCCGCCATGGAACACTATCGGCTGTGGTCTGTACCCACCATGGAACACTCCTCGGCTGTGGTCTATACCTGCCACAGAATACTATTTGGCTGTGATCTGTAGCCACCGTGGAATGCTGCTTGCTGTAATCCATACCTGCCGTGGAACACTCCTCAGCTGTGGTCTATACCGCCACAGAGGCGCTACTTGGCTGTGGTCTGCATGGAACGCGTCCTCGGCTATAACAAGGGTGGAATCGTGCATTTTGCTAGGCCTCGCGCGTGTTGCAGGGATTATACTCGGTGGCATCTCCAGCAGGAGAAAGACAACAGCAACTGTCCCTGTCACACAGGGGAAGGTGAGGGAGGCCAGCAAGGAGCAGCGGAAGCAAAAGCCTTAGGAACCAAGCAGAGGTGGGGCAACCCGGCACCCCTGTGGTGCACTGACCTCTGTCAGGAGCATTGCTGGGTGTGACCCCAAAGCAAAAGGAAGACACAGACGTCCTGGGGTGCAGGCTGAGGGTTGGGGAGGGGCCACTAGAAGCTGCCGGCATCTAGGTCTTTGGGGTCCCGGAGGCGGCATGATGGGGTGGGGGTACTCATTACGCCTCACGCTAGGGAGTGCTATGGCCACAGGCTTGGGTCACTGCACTGACGGCAGGAGCCTTGACAGCAGCAGCGGAGGCGGGGGGCAGCCTGGAGGTGCCGCGGGCCGCCTAAGCAGGAAGGGTTTCTAATCGGCACACAGCAGGTTTCCCAAGTTTAGCCCAGGCGCGCAGTGCTGATACTCCAGCCCCATAGTCGCCAGTCTGGCACTGACCACTCGGAGAGCACCTGGGAACGATGGCAGCCCGCGAGGAGCACGGGCAGTTGGGGACCAAGGGAGGGGGCACGGGGTCTCGGGAGCACGGGGGTCTCGGGGACCACGGGGAGGGGGAGCAGGGTCCTCGGGAGCACGGGGGGTCCCGGGGACCACGGGAGGGGCACGGGGTCTTGGGAGCACGGGGGTCTGGGGACCACGGGAGGGGGTCTGGGGACCACGGAGGGGGGGGCACGGGGTCTCGGGAGCACGGGGTCTGGGGAGCACGGGAGGGTCACGGGGTCTCGGGAGCACGGAGGTCTCGGGAGCACGGGGTCTGGGGGAAGATGAGAGGGTAGCTGTGAGAGCAGGCGCGCTGACCGCCCGAGGAAGGATGTTTCTTTGAGGTGGACACTTCCACTTGGTCAGTGGTGTCTCATCCTTGAAGATGACTTTAGCTCCAGTGTCACTGGGTCTCGTGGAACCGTCTTCCCCTGCACAGGTGCTGCAGAGCTCAGGCGGTGGCGTCCTGTCCTCCCCAGTGCAGAGGCACCGGGGTCTGCCTGCCCCGCTGCCAGTGCCTTCCCGTCGTTGGTCCTTGCAGTGTGGGATCCCAGCAATGCAAGCAATGCTGGGAAGCTCGCCATGCTTTTGCCAAAGGAGGCACCATGTCTCTGACGCTGAACACGTGAGACGAGAAGAGCGAGGCGTGAGAACAGCCCAGCGCTGGGATATCAGGTGGGATATCCCTCCCAGAACTCCACGGCCTGGGCTCAAGACCTACTGGAACCACATGTGGACAGTCAGTGTGTTGGAAACGACCTTCCTGCAGAAGGGCTCAGCTGCATGGGCGCCCCCCGCAACTTAGGAAGTAGAGGCTTGTTGAGAACAAGCGCGCGCAGGTCACTCCGTTTCATTCAGTATTGCCCGTCGCTGCATCCCTGGCGGTCCTGCAGAGTCCAAGTAGGCCTGCATGCCCACCAGGTCCGATGGAGTCGGAGATCTGGAGCGTTCCAGCTGTGAGCATCGCCCCTCCCTCCCTGCTGCGCTCTAGGAAGACAGAAGCGGCTGCCCCCGCTTGCATGCCCACAGGACCCCGTGGCCTCTCTGGGTGCTGGACACAGTTCACCTGGCAGGCTCTGGCCATGCAGCTCACTCCCAGGTGGCACTCAGAGCCAGAGGTACAGGGCGGGCATTCACTCCCTGCAGTCTGATGCAAAACCCACTCTTAGGTGAGGCTGAGGCACGGCTCAGCGACTATCCAAAGCGGCTGGTGGAGGGAAACAGAAGTCTGCTCTGCTGGTGGGCGCCCGTCACCCAGCCCGGAGTCTCTGTGCAGGGAACCTCCATCCTTCTCAGCATGGCAGGGTACTGCGCCCGTGGCCCCACCACACTCCTGCTGCTTCTGACCTCCAAGAACGCTGCCCCTGCGCTCCTGTCTCCGCGTCCTGATTCAGCTCTTTGAACACTTGGAGCATCAGCTCTGGGCAGACCTGAGGGCATGGCGGGGGTGGAGCTGGGCCCACCCGCATCGCCACCGCGAGCTCTGGCAGCCAACCGCGGTCAGCCTGTGCTGGCCTCCCGGGGCCTCCAGCGTGGCGACCAGGGTTCTCTGCCTGCTCCCAGCACATCATTCCTTCTGATGCTGCATCACCCTCCACCCACCCGGTATTTTCTGGGCATGGCCAGTGCCAGGGTGGCCGCCCACACATTCAGTCTGTTTGCCCAGGGAGGCGCAGGAAAGTCAATGTTGACCCAGCCCCGCCCCCCGGCAGCCGGGCTTAGAAAGCGGCTTTTCATGAGCGACTTGATGCACCGTTTAGTGCCCGACTCGGAACGGAAGTGACCGGCCCGGCCTCTCCCCCGCCACTGCGCTCCTGGCTCGGTCTGTGCCGACTCGCGGCGGGTTGTGCAAGGCTGCTCAAACTGTTTATTCAGCTCTGCCTCCTCGGGAGGACGAGCCCTGTCCGGCCCGGCTGGCCCGGGGCTGCCTGCGCGGCGCTCCCGCAGAAGGCGCAGGGAATTCGGCGTGGGGAGTCTGGGCCCCGGCCCAACTCTCCGCCTCATCTGGAAGAAATATGGGAGGCGGGGACTCGAGCCGCCTCTGCGACCGACAGACCGACGGACAGAGCGCCCCTCCCGGCCGCCTCTGCCTGGCGAGCTGCTTCTCGGCCTGCAGCTGCCGTCCAGGTAAGACGCGGCTGCTGGACGGTGGCCGCGCGGGCGGGGGGCGCGGGCCCGCCTCGGCCTCCGGGGCTCAGCCGCGCCCCCGCCCGCCCCGCACCCACGGCCTGCGACCCGCTGCGAGAGGGGCCCTGCAGGAGGCCGTCCCCTGGGGTGCCCGCGGGGCTGGGCACCGCGACCCCAGCGCCGCGCGGGGACAGCAGCGGGCCGGGCCTGGGGATGTCTCGGCCGTGAGCGAGGGGGAGCGTCGCGAGGTCACAGTGGACAGGCGGGCGGAGCACGCACTAGCGCGACTCGCCCCCAAGCGGACAGGGGGCAGGGAGGGGGCACCCAGACGGGGGGCGCACGCGGGGACGGGGGCGTGGCCAAAGCGGGGCGGGCCTGGGCGGGAATGGGGCGGGGCCTGGGAAGGAATGGGGCGGGACCAGGCGCGGATACGGGCGTGGGTTGTGGGGCGTGGCCAGTGAACGGGGCGGGGCGAGGGCGTGTCGGGGCGGGGCGAGGGCGGGACTGAAGGCAGGGCCGGGGCGTGGCCACGGAAAGGGTTGGTCTGACTGAGGACGGGGCGGGGCGGGGCCGCGTGTGTTGCGGGGTCCCAGACCGGTGGCCGGGCTCGTCCTCGGTAGCGGAGCGAAAGGCAGGAGGAACGCGGCCTGCGTCACGGGCAGGAGGTTGTGGAGGGCCGAGCAGGGTCGCCCCCGACCTCCCAAAGCCAGAGAGCGGGAGGGTGGGTGTTGCAGACGTGACGTCCCGCCCCATGACGGTGGCGGGCTGCGGCCTCCCTATTGGCTTCCCGCGGCTCTGGGGGCGGGACAGAGGCGAGGGGCGCGGAGAGGTAGGCGCGCGGGGCTGGGGTCTGCGGGGGTCCCAGCCCGCGGGAGCCGGGACGGGGTCGCCCGCCAGGTGCGGAAGGCGGAGCTGGAGCTGTCGGGGCCGCACGTGCCCCCGCGGTCCCTCGTCCTCGGCGCCCTGTCCCCGGGCAGTTGGGGTGACCGCTCGTCCGGGCAGGGTGGGGTGCGGGCGGGACTGGCGGCCCCCCGGCCCCGGGATGCTTTCGGGTTGGGCAGCTTGGGGGCGCGGCCGTGTCTGTGGTCCCACCTTAGAGGGTCGCCCGCGGGGACTGGGGCGAGGCCGGTAGCCGCGAGAAAGGTCCGCGAGTGCCCCGAGGTGACCGCCCGGGCTCCCGGGCGCCGTCGAGGGAAGCCCAGCCCGGGCCGACTGCCCCGGGTGACCGAGGCCGGGGGCCAGGGGCCGGGGTCCGGGGTCCTCTGCGGGACACTGCGCGGGCGGGGCGGCAGCGGAAGCCCCGGATGCGGGTGCGGCCGCCGGGCCGGGCCGGGCCGTGACTTGTTTGTCCGGGCAGTAAACACGTCCGAGATGCTCTTCCCGGGCCGAGCCAGCGCCCTAAGGACCCCGCGGCCGCCGAGAGTGGACGCCTAAGCGCAGGGAGCCTGTCCAGCCCAGCGGAGAAACAGGGGCCCGACCCGACCCGGGGTTCTCTTCCTGCCCTGGTGCTGTCCGGCTCCTACGCCAGTGCTGTGGCAGTGGCCCCCGGGTATGGCCTCCGGGGCATTTGGCCTCCCGCGCTGTGAGTGCTCACCAGCGAAATCCCTTCTTTGGCTTGGCTTTTTGGCCACCGCCTCGGTGCCCAGCTCCCCCGCTGCTGTTGGGGCCCAGAGGTCCGAGGCTGGAGCCCAGGATCTGGCCTATGAAGCCACCAATCCTCTGAGCTGCGGCCACCCTACAGGGTTGCTTTTCCCGATGTAGTGGTCAGCCTGGGCTCCTTGGGTTGAGTTGTTGTTCACAAAGCCTGTCCCTTTAAAGCACGTAGCTCAGTGGCCATCACAATCTAACTGTAAACTATTTTATCTCTCCCGAGGGAAGCCCGGACCCCTTAGTTGGTCGCTGTGACCGTCTCCTTGCCCCAGTCACCCTGGGTGCCTTCTTCTCTGCCCTGTTTCCAGAGTTCAGCTATGTGGCCAGGCCTTGGCGGCTGGCTCGGCTCGTGCTAACTGGGTGTGCTTGGAGCCCTGCACACGCTGTCGGCTTGCCCATTGCTGATCTGTCCATTTGGCCCTTGGGTGGCTTCCAGGTTTCCGGCATGTTTTTGATTGCTGTGCCGATGCTGTAGGCTTATGTGTCCAGCTGGTTTGGAATGCACCAATCGCTGGACTTGCCGCGTCATATGCAACTATTTTTGGTTTGATTTGGGCTATGCCTCTCAGTGCTCAGGGATTTCTCCTGCTTAGTGCTCGGGATCACCCCTGGTGCGGCTCTGGGTACCATCTGGGGTGCCAGGGGTAGAACCTGTCAGCTTTGAAATTCAGACATTGATTCCCATGACTTTTCAAGTCGGTTTTATTCTGTTCCCTCGAATTTCCATAAGTAATTTAGATCAACTTGTCAAGTTCTGTGGATGTGTTAATTTGCTGTGGATGTGTTAATTTGCATACAATACTTTCTCCACCATCTGTGTCTTCCTCTCCACGTACATGGGGTCTTCTGAAGACCACCAGGTATTTACATCTTTCATTTCCTCAAGAGATTTTGTAGTTGTCACAAGACAAGTTTTGCACTGATTCTATTATTCCTAAGTATTTAATTCTTTCAGCACTTTTGTAACAGAGTGTGCTCTTGATTTTACTTTCAGTTTTTCCCCTTCTACTGAATAGAAAAATGATTGATGTTTCCCTGAGACCCAATAACCACTTGTGCCCTAGCACTCAATGGTTCTAATAGGCCAGAGAGACAGAGCTTGCCATGTGAGCAGCCCGCCTGGATTTGATTCCCGGCACCACATAATCCTCTCCTGAACCCTGCAAGGGTGAGCTTTGAGCACACAGCCAGGAGTAAGCCCTGAGCAAAGCAAAACAAACTAGGCCTGAGAGATGGTGCACCAGGTAGGGCACCCGCCTTGGATGTGGCCGACCTGGGCTTGATCCCTGGAACCCCACATGGCTCCCTGAGCCCAGAGGCATGAGTAAGTCTGAGCACCACTGGGAGTAGCTCTTCAGCACCGTGGGTGAGGCTTTGGAGGCCCCCCAGAAGCTCTGGGGTGACTGCGGTGGTCCTTCGCACCACGTGCTTCGACTGCTGCACTCAGGAGTATAAACTGGATGGCTGAGACTGAGAGGTGGCCCCCGGGCTTCTAGCATTGCTTGGGAGGAATCCCGCACCCTCCCGCCGTTGAGAATTAAGCCCATAATGAATTTCTCTTAGAACTCAACACTTGGGTCTGGGCAGCAGCCCCCACAGGACCCCCAGGTCTGCTGGTTTCAGACCACCTTTGCTCCCTCTTGCAGGAGGACATGGAGCCCCCGTGCAGGAGACGCCCGTGGACTGGAGAGAGCGATGTGTGGCACTGGAGGCGCAGCTGCTACGCTTCCGCGCGCAGGCCGGGCAAGATCCGCGAGCTCCTGGCCGACAAGGTGAGCCTCCCCGCTGGAGCCCCCGCATGCCAGGGACCCCCCGCCTCACAGCTCCAGCGTTTGGGCGGCGCGAAAGGCTACCGGTTTAGGGGTTGATGTGAAGCTGAGAAATAAGCCTTCGCTGACCCTGGTGAGATCTGCGGCTGCTCTCGTAGCCGTGTTTGTTCGTCCAGAGAGAAATGATGCCTTGGTTTTGATTTGACTCAAGGTGGGTAACCGGCTCTGACCTTAAGGTTCACGAAGATAGCGCTTATGGTGATGGTGCACTGTGTTTGCTGCGCCCGACGCCCCTGTAGGTGTGCTGGCTGTCTCACGGTCCATCCTCAGGGCCAAGAGTCGTAACAGGCTCCTTTAATAGTTCTCATCCTCTTTATTTATTATTTACTGAAATAACATGTCAGGTGAATATTAAGGTAAGCCATCAGGAGACCCCACAACATGAGTTTCACCCCAAAAGTCCCGTTCCTGGAGCTGGGGAGATAGTGCAGTGGGTAGGGCACTTGCAAGAAGAGTGCAGAAGGTTCTGGAATCTTCTCTCCGATGTGGGCAGCAATGCACTGAGCATCTCCTCCCTGGCGCCCCGGAGCTGGGAAGGACCCCACGGCCCTCTCCCCTCATTCTGTTCTCACAGGGAGGGCTTCCTGCCACGCCCACCTGTGCAGTACCGGGCACCCCTGCCCGGCCCTGCCAGTGACCGCGAACCCCGTTGAGCTGCCGGGGTCCCATTCCCAGCAGGGTCTCCTTTCGGGAGTGAGGGTCAGGCGCACAGAGCCTGTCCAGTGGCTCTGAAGCCCTGGCAGGGGCAGCACTGGGGTTCAGGAAGGCTGATGCTCCCTAGGGAAAGGCTTCCCGAGGAACCCCAGGACGTGAGCTGCCGCCAGCTAAAGAGAAGAGTCTTGTGCTTTCTTCCAAGACTGCCAGCAGGGGAGAGCTTCGTCTCACCCCCGCATAGTTGCCGTTGGCATACTAGAGATTTCCAGCACATTCCTGACATTCCTGACATCTTGCCCTCTCCGGGAGCCAGTCAGGTCTTCCCACCAGCTGCGCATTCTCCAGGGCCCAGAAGCCTTGAAAGCGCTGCAGTTGGAACACGTGTCCAGCACGCGACCCACCTGGGCCCACTCATGGAACCACAGTCTCCCCAGGCATCACCTTTGCAGCCCCAGAGGCCTAGTCTGGGGTCCCCAGCACCCCCAGGCCGAGCTGCACCTCATCCTCTGGCCCTGGCATCGAACTGCTGGCTCAGTGGGCTGAGAATCACCAGTGGGGCCTCCAGGTGCTATATGGGGAGCCCCCAAATCCCAGAACTCTTCGAGGTTCTCTGTGTTTAGCCCCGGGCTCAACTCCTGGCACTTGAGACAGCTGTGTGCCATCCTCTCCTTTCCTGAAACCAAGGGTATGGCACAGCCCCCTGCTGAGTCCCCAGGCAGAGCGTACCCCAGAATCTGCCTGCTCACCCCCGGAGAGGGTCCATGGACATGACTGCATGTCCCACAGGCCAGGGCCCTGCACGCTCGCCCTGGGAGAGCTCTGAGGTTTGACAAGGGTCCGGCACCGGAGCAGACCGGGTGAGCTGTCCAGAGTCTGCCAGTCACAGGAAGCCAGAGAGACCCGGGGGGCTCAGGCACCGAGCCAAGGCTCATGTTTCTGGGGCCTCTTCAGCCTTGGACGTCCATTTCTGGGCTGACAGGATCAGGCCGGCCCCTGGACTGGCAGCCTGGAGTCTGCAGGTGCAGAGAAGCAACCATGAGGTGGCGCCAAGGAACACGCGACGCGTAAATGGCCCTGATGGTGTGAAGCCGCTGTCCCCGACTGGGAGAGGACGTGTGGGCTGGCCACAGGCTCTGCAGGATGGAGCTGGGTTTGAGAGCCATGCTGCATAGTCCCTGCACTGTCAGGGAGGTCACCACGCTGAGCCCGGAGCAGGCCTGAGCACTATGGTGTGGCCGCACTGTCGGGAGCGCCCAGCGCTGAGCCCGGAGCAGGCCTGAGGCTCTGTGGTGTGGCCGCACTGTTGGGGGATGCCCAGCGCTGAGCCCGAGCAGGCCTGAGCTCTGTGGTATGGCCGCACTGCGGGGGCGCCCAGCGCTGAGCCCGGAGCAGGCCTGAGCTCTGTGGTGTGGCCGCACTGTCGGGGACGCCCAGCGCTGAGCCCGTTGCAGGCCTGAGCTCTATGGTGTGGCCGCACTGTCGGGGGCGCCCAGCGCTGAGCCCAGAGCAGGCCTGAGCTCTGTGGTGTGGCCGCACTGTCGGGGGACGCCCAGCGCTGAGCCTAGAGCAGGTCTGAGCTCTGTGGTGTGGCCGCACTGTCGGGGGCGCCCAGCGCTGAGCCCGGAGCAGGCCTGAGCTCTGTGGTGTGGCCGCACTGTCGGGGGGGGCCCAGCGCTGAGCCTGGAGCAGGCCTGAGCTTGGTGGTGTGGCCGCACTGTCGGGGGATGCCCAGCGCTGAGCCCGTTGCAGGCCTGAGCTTGGTGGTGTGGCCGCACTGTCGGGGCGCCCAGCGCTGAGCCCGGAGCAGACCTGAGCTTTGTGATGTGGCCGCACTGTCGGGGGCGCCAGCGCTGAGCCCGAGCAGGCCTGAGCTCTGTGGTGTGGCCGCACTGTCGGGATGCCCAGCGCTGAGCCCGGAGCAGGCCTGAGCTCTGTGGTGTGGCCACACTGTTGGGGGCGCCCAGCGCTGAGCCCAGAGCAGGCCTGAGCTCTGTGGTGTGGCCGCACTGTCGGGGACGCCCAGCACTGAGCCCGGAGCAGGCCTGAGCTCTGTGGTGTTGGTCCAATAATCCACTCAAAACAGTAATACAGGATGACTCCTTGAGAGCTTGTTTGGAGGTTCTAGCAGGGGAGCGCAGCTACTCGATACCCTCGACCAAGACCGGTCCGCCTCTATTCGGGAGGATGACTCCTTGAAAAAGTAAACCAGGGTCCGGAGTGATAGCCCAGCGGGTAGGGCATTTGCCTTGTGCGTGGCTGGCCTGTGCCGGCCTGGGTTCTATCTCCGGCATCCCATATGGTCCCCCAGCACCGCCAGAAGTAATTTCTGAGTGCAGAGCCAGGAGTAAACCCTGAGCATCGCTGGGTGTGGCCCAAAAAGAAAAAAAAAAAAAAAAAAGTAAACCAAGAATGTGTATTTTTAGGAAAACATAAGTGGCTACTAATAAATGCTTTCTTTAGAAAAAAAATCACAATAGAATATCAGAGAAAATTCCACAAGAGCTCGATTTACACTTTGGTGAATCTGTTTCCTGGGAAACTGGGGCCTGTTGGTGGCAGCTGCTTTTGCTGCTCAGCACGTCTGAGTAATCCACTCACCCACCGGCAGGGCCCTGAGTCAGGAAAAGGAGGCGGCCAGAAGAAGAACACCGAGGCAGCCCCAGTCATAGAGAGCGGGTCAGTGCTTTCCCTGCATGCGGCCAGCCCGAGTTCAAGTCCCAGCATCCCTTGGGGTCCCACAGTGTGCCAGGAGTAATTCCTAAGTGCAGAGCCAGGAGTGACCCTTGAGTGTTGCCGGGTGTGCCCCCATTTTATTTTTTTTGTTTTCAAATAATAATTCTCGCCTCTGTGACAGCAAGGAAGGAAGGACAACTGTGTGCCGTCCCTCTCCTGTCAAATGTCAAGTGATCATTCACGACACGACTAAGTCACTACACACGATTTGCGTAGGCAGAGGTGACCTGAACCTCCCCTCTGAGGACCACGGCCAATGTCACAGAAACTGGCCAAGGTCACAGGGGCCACTGCCCAGGCTGACAGGACCTGCCGAGGCCCGACAGCGCTGGCAACAGGAGTCCCAGCTGAGAGAGAGGCCTCGGGTGGGTGTCCCGTCACAGGGGTGTCATGGGCGTGACAGTTGTTCTAGAGCGTTTCACAGGTAAGAGCCACAAGTCCTCATCAGAGTGTCTTGGGTGAGAGGGACAGGGTCATCCTACAGGCAGCCACTATACAGGGTTTCACAGGTCAGAGTGACGAGTCATCCTTGGGGATGTCAGGGTCCATGTGAGTCGCCAGATGGGCTGTGGACATCAGACGGCCAGTGCATCCTGGGAGCTTGTCACAGAGAGACGGTCAGGCAGGCTCTCTGTAGGGGAGGATGAGCTGGCCTTGCCCGAGGCTCCCCCCAGCATATAATAAGTGAGGCGGGACAGGCATCTCCACAAAGCTGACAAGACCATGTTTGGCCAAAGTGAACAGCAGCATCTGATCTTCCCACCGGGTGGAGCTGGACAGCCTGAATGGACGGTGTCCCATTGGTCGAGGAAGGCTAAAGGGTCCCCAGGTCCCCAGGCATGTGCCCCAGGTGGCGGCTCCACCACAGGGGTCCTTCATACATACCATGGCAACCATTAGTTATGGCGCTCCAGCTGAGCGACACCTGTCCAGTTCATCTACACCCAGGGGACAGGGGAGGCAGCCAGGACATGTGGCTCTACTCAGGAGAGGCAGTAGGGCTGGGGGCAGAGCGCTGGCTGAGAGAGCACTCCGCAGGAAGGAGGCCCAGGCCTGCGCCCCAAGCACTGCCGTGGGTGACTCCTCAGCGCTCTCAGTTTGACCCATGTGCCCCCAAAAGAGTAAAAGTGGATGAGGGGTGGAGCTCTGCAACAGAGGGCCTGTCTTACAGGTATTGGCCTGGATTCTGTTCTCCTGGCACTGTCCCCCAAATTTAAAACAATGGCAAAATTAATATTCACATTTTCTATTGAATCCAGTAGACCAAATATTATAGCTTAAACTTGTAAAGCTGTTGCTAAGTTGTTTTATGTTTTTGGGTCGGTGAGAAGTTCTGGGCTTCAGCCCTTGCCTTGTGCACAGACCGGGATGGGTGCCTGCACAGAGTCAGGAATAAGTTTTGAGCACTGCGGGTGTGGCCCCCCCAAACCACCACACCACCACCATCAAAAAGATCTACATTCTTTTCTTCATCTTGAAACTCAGTTCTAGTTTTTGTTTGTTTTTGGGGGCCCACATCTAGTTGTGTTCAGGGGTTACTTTAGCTTGGTGCTCAGTGGTCGTTCCTGGCGGTATTTGGGGGCTACGCGATGCTGGTGGAACCAGGTCTTGCAGAGCATGTGCTCCAGTCCGTTCTCCGGGCCGCACCTGGCCGGGAGATCCAGCATCTGTTTCACATTTTCTCTCCACTGGACGCTGCCTCATGCCTGTGCTCAGTCAGTGGCCTCCATGGGGAATGGCTGCTGGAAACTGTGGGGGACCAGAAGCTTCCTGGGACCAGGACCAAGTCTAGTGCTCAAGGTGTAAGGCCAGAGAGCACCTGCGAAGAGGAGCAGAAAGAAGGGACCCACGCTGCAGGTGGGAATGGAAACTGGGGCAAGAACTGTGGAAACCAGCACCATGATTGCGCAGCACAAGCCCAGAAATCCCACCTGATGTAGCCACGGCACTCTGGGTGCTGCGTCAGAACACTCAGAAGAAACAAGCCGGCGAATGAGGAAGAGAGCAAGGCGTGGGGGCTGGAGCCATAGCACAGAGGGTAGAGCACTTTTCTCGCACTCGGTGGACCTAGGTTCGATCCCTGGCATCTCATACGGTCTCCCAAGCACTGCCAGGAGTAATTCCTGAGTACAGAGCTAGGAGCAACCTCTGAGCACCTCTGAGCCTAACCTGAAAAGCCAAAAAGAAAAGGAAAAAAAGGGGGGGGGCGAGGTTTGGACTGTGAGCAGTCAGCAGTTACCAGAGGGAGGGGAGGAAGAGAAGCCATCCTTGGCATAAAGGGCCAATCGCACGTGAAGGGCAGAACTGGACCATTGGGCTTTAGTTTGCTGGTTTTCAGTGTTGGAGTCACACCCAACAGTGCTCAGGATTTACTCCTGTTTTTGCCCTTGGGGATCAGTCCTGGCCTGGGATAGGGGGACCATGCTGGGTGATTGGCACAGGCCCTGTGTGCTGGCATCCAGGTGCCCCGTTGGGCACTCAGAGCTGGATTGCGGAACTTCCTCTGGGGAGGAGACTGAAAGGAGCCTGCGCGGGTTCCGAGGCTGTGGTGGAGCCCACCCAGGGCTGCTAGTGAGTCCCGGAGCTTCTGGCTGGGACCCCCCAGCCTTCCAGACACCCCTGCTACGGGCTGGGCCGTGCTGGCGGGGCCTTTCCAGGGCTCTAGGTGTGTTTTGCATAACCCTCTTGCTTCTCTCCGCAGATGCAGCAGCTTGAGAGGCAGGTTGTGGACGCGGAACGCCGAGCGGACAAAGCGTTTCAGCAGGTGATTATTTTCGTTTTTCCTGCTTCTGCCACTGTGAACCTGTTGCTGCCAGCTTCAAACTCGTCCTCGGCCAGGGAGAAGGTGAGAGACCCTTGATTAGCCTCAGCAGCGGATTCCGAGATGACAGCTCGGTGGGGAGCTGTCTCTGGACTCTGCCACAGTGGCCAGTGATGTGAGTGTGCCGGCGACCACGTCCGAGCATGCGTGCGTGCACACACTCAGGCACTTGTGCACGCACACACGCATCCACTCAGGCACACAGGTGCACACACGCATACTTGCACATGCACTCATACAAGCACACACACATACGTGTGTGCACGCACCTGTGCACACACGTGAGCGGGCATACGGGTCAGCAAGCAGCAGCCCATGGCTCAGTGCTCCCAAGGTGGAGAGAGCAATTGCTCTACTGCCCCAGGGACTGCTGGCGGCACCCGAGCTGAGGACACATTCCAGTCGGGCCCCTGCGGCAAGGTTCGAGGAAAAATCGCTACCAACACCTGGCCAGGGATGTGGTTAGTGGGGAGGCTTCCTGTGTGAGGTTGGGTTCTGTGGGGCGCCTTCTGTGAGGTTGGGGTTCTGTGGGAGGCTCCTGTGTGAAGTGGGGGTCTTTAGGGGGTGCCTCTGAGATTGGGGTTCTGTGCGGGGCCTGTGTGGTGAGGTTGGGGTGCTGTGGGGCAGTTCCTTTGTAAGGCTGGGCTGTGTATGTCCCACCTGACATTCTGGGAGTGAGCTCGTTTTGGGTCCCAACAGAATAAAGAAATGAAGACAGGGGCGGAGTGATAGCCCAGTGGGTAGGGCATTTGCCTTGCACGTGGCGGCCTGTACCGGCCTGGGTTCGATCCCGGCATCCCATATGGTCCCCGAGGACCGCCAGGAGTAATTCCTGAGTGCAGAGCCAGGAGTAACCCCTGAGCATCGCCGGGTGTGACCCAAAAAAGCAAAAAACAACAAAAAAAAGAAATGAAGACAATTCATAAAACCAACATTTTAAGTACTATATTCTCTTTTTTTCCTAAGAGTGAAAGGGCTGATAGGAAATACCCCTATGTTTAAATTCGTACAGTTGGGGACTACAATTCTTCTTTATTTTTTATGCTTTCTAATTTTCCTTTGTAGCTGTTACTTGACCTCCTGTTGTTCATCAGTTTGCTCAAGCGGGCACCAGAAACGTCTCAATTTGTTGGGAATGAGGTCCATTATTGTTACTGTTTTGGGCATAACGAATACACCACGGGTAGCTTGCCAGGCTCTGCCGTGGCTCTGGGTTCATCCCAGGGGGCCCAGTCTTTTTCTCTGTCAGACCATCAACCATCCAGGGCCCTCCAGGCAGAGCCCTGGGTGTAGACAAGCCTGTCTCCTGTTTGCCTTCTGCCAACGCAGCTGGGCACCACAGCCACACCTGAAGGGGCAAGTTCCTTTGTACTACTTTGAAAAATGCTTTGATAATTCATTTGACCTTTTCTGGACTTTACCAAGAGTGAATGAATCCTACAGCTTTAAAGTTTGTCTTGTGTTTCTAAATCATAGCTTCTTATTATGATAAAGATCTCTTTCAGAGCTAAGAATTACAGAACCATTTTTTTATTATTTTATTAACTATTTTTAGACATACAATTACAAGATGCTTATGTTTCAGTTTTGGTTCTACAGTGTTCCAACACCCATCCCTCCACCCATGCCCATCTCCCATCACCAATGTCCCCACCTCCCTCCCCCCCTCCCCCAGCCCACTTACATGGCGGGTTCTGTATATCCTTTCTCTCTTTCTTTCTTTCTGTTTTTTTTTTTCTTTTTTGGGTCACACCCGGCAATGCTCAGGGGTCCTCCTGGCTCTGCACTCAGGAATCACTCCTGGCGGGCTCGGGGGACATATGGGATGCCGGGAATCGAACCCAGGCCGTCACAGGTCGGCGCGTGCAAGGCAAATGCCCTACCCGCTGGGCTATCGCTCCGGCCCCTCTTTTCTCTTTTTCTATCTCTCCCTCCTGCCTACCTTTCCTACACATTGTGGAATGTAATATATTTCAGGACATAATTGGTTCTACTAGTTTGATGTACTGCGCAGCCACTTGCGGCCACATGACTTGGGGAGCCTCATGGTCAGCTGAGCTAGGGGAGAGCTGATTGCCAGCTCTCTTGGCTGTGTCTGAGACTCTGCATACTATGGCTGGTCACCCCAGGGAAGCTCCTGGGTGGGGCCACTGGGCTTCAGGACAAGATGGAGAGGGGGAAGGGGTGGCCCCAGCTCCATCTGACGAATTCACGTGACTTCTGTTTCTGGGAGCCACCTACCCCTACCTGGGCTCGAGCTCAGTTATTCTGTTAATCTGGTCTTAAGGTCAGCATCTCTCCTGGGTGGGCTCTGATGTGCTGCAGTGTCCAGACAGTGAAAATGGCGGCTATTGTGGTGGGCGAGTCTCATCTGACTGCTTCTGGGACCCCCCAAGAGGTGATGGGCCTACTCCCAAAACCCATCTTTCCTCCTGGGGGCCTCATAGTCAGCTGAGCTAGGGAGAGCTGATTGCCAGCTCTTCCGGCTGAGTCTGAGGCTCTGCATACTATGGCTGGCCGCCCCAGGGCAGCTCTTGGGCGGGCAGAATTACAGAACTATTAAATACAAAACTGTTACTTCTTTTTTTTTTCTTTTTTGGGTCACACCCGGCGGCGCTCAGGGGTTACTCCTGGCTCTGCACTCAGGAATTACTCCTAGCTGTGCTCGAGGGACCATATGGGATGCCAAGGATCGAACCCAGGCCGGCACAGGCCGGGCAGGGCAAACGCCTTACCCGCTGGGCTATGGCTCCGGCCCCCAAAACTGTTACTTCTTAGAATTGAATTTTCTTTCTTTCCACTTTTTTTTAAACATCATGGTCAACAAATTTGTTTATGATGATTAGTTGCAGGCATTCGGTACTCCACATCAATCCCCCGCCGGCGTAACCTTCCCTCCACCACTGTCTCCATTTCTCCAACCACCCCTCAAGCCTGCCCCTCTGCCAGGCCCCAACTAACTTATCTTACATTTCTTGTTACCACTAAATGGCTAATGGAATGATCAAAACACACTTTTGTAAATTTTCATAATTTTTGTAAATTTTTGTAGAAATTAGCCTCACCATGAGGCTGTTAGGCCCTTGTTGAAGGTTTCCTGAGGCTTTGTTGCTCTTTGTGCCTTTTGTGTTAGTGTTTTTGGTTAATCGAGCTTAGGTGGCTTCTGTGTCGCATCCAACCTGGTGTGCTCCTACTGGGATGTTGATATTGTAGAGTTTGAGATGTCACATGGCCTCGTTCATGGCTGCATGGTCCAGAAACTCCAGACCATTTAACTGGGAAATAAGCTTACATGGTGATGCTTATGGGATGTGGGTGTGGCTGCCGGGCTTCTGGAAGTACTGACTGGAGGAGGGGTCAGGCGAGGCTGTCCACTCCCACTCCAAGAAGGCCCAGCGTTCTCAGTGGAAAAATGAACAAAACACCTGTGCTCATGAAATTTGGCGTCTCTGTGGAGCTCATTCATGAGCTGGTAGGGTCTGGTGGAGGCGTTGTGGTGGCTGTGGGATGTGAGCACATGTGTTCCGTTTCTCACTTTGGTCAGTCTGTCTTGTTCTGTTCCTTCAGTTTGGCACAACCAATTCTTTTTCACATAAAAGATTGACCGTACAAACATTATTTCAACAGTCTGAAATATTTCTAAATAAACCCAACCTAATCTAATCCTTGATTTTCTTAAATTAATCACACTTGAAAAATATCCAAAAACTTTATGTGATAATTCAGTATTCCAAGTAGAGAAACTAATACCATCTCCATCTTCAAAGTTTCCAGCTCACAGCCAGCACACAGTCGACTCACAGCTAGCAAACAGAGAATAGAGTCAACTCACAGCTGACACACAAGCAGCACAGTCAACTCACAGCTCACACACAGGCATCACAGTCAGCTCACAGCTGACACACACAGCACAGTCAGCTCACAGCTGACACACAGGCAGCACAATCAGCCCACAGCTGACACACACACACAGCACAGCCAGCTCACACCTGACACACACACGCAGCACAGTCAGCTCACAGCTGACACACAGGCAGCACAGCTAACAGCTGACACACACTCAGCACAGTCAGCCCACAGCTGACCTACACACAGCACAGTCAGCTCACAGCTGACACACAGGCAGCACAGCTAACAGCTGACACACACTCAGCACAGTCAGCCCACAGCTGACCTACACACAGCACAGTCAGCTCACAGCTGACACACAGGCAGCACAGCTCACAGCTGACACACAGGTGGCACAATCAGCTCACAGCTGACACACAGCAGTCAGCTCACAGCTGACACATAAACAGCAGTCAGCTCACAGCTGACACACAGGCGGCACAGCTCACAGCTGACACACAGCACAGTCAGCTCACAGCTGACACACAGGCGGCACAGCTCACAGCTGACACACAGCACAGTCAGCTCACAGCTGACACACAGGCGGCACAGCTCACAGCTGACACTCAGCACAGTCAGCTCACAGCTGACACACAGGCGGCACAGCTCACAGCTGACACACAGGCGGCACAGCTCACAGCTGACACACAGCACAGTCAGCTCACAGCTGACACACAGGCGGCACAGCTCACAGCTGACACTCAGCACAGTCAGCTCACAGCTGACACACAGGCGGCACAGCTCACAGCTGACACTCAGCACAGTCAGCCCACAGCTGACCTACACACAGCACAGTCAGCTCACAGCTGACACACAGGCAGCACAGCTCACAGCTGACACACAGCACAGTCAGCTCACAGCTGACACATAAACAGCAGTCAGCTCACAGCTGACACACAGGCGGCACAGCTCACAGCTGACACACAGGTGGCACAATCAGCTCACAGCTGACACACAGCACAGTCAGCCCACAGCTGACCTACACACAGCACAGTCAGCTCACAGCTGACACACAGTACAGTCAGCTCACAGCTGACACACATGCAGCACAGGCAGCTCACAGCCAGCGCAGTTTGTGCATAGTGAGCTCACAACCAGCACACAGTTAGCTCATAGCCAGCACACGTCGACTCACAGCTAGCACACAGTTGGCTCACAGCTGGCTCACAGTTGGCACACAGTCAGCTCACAGCCAGTACACAACCTGCTCAAAGTCAGCACACGGTCAGATCACAGTCTGCACACAGTCAGCTCACAGCCTGCACACAGTCAGCTCACAGCTATCACAGATACTGCTCCTTCCACTTTCCCTCCCTGTGTGTTTCTTTTGGGAAACTAATCCCAGGTGTCACATTCTTTTGGTGATTCACCTAAAATAGAGACTTGAAACATAGCAGCCCGTTATCCCACCAGAAAGGCACCACGCCCCTTTCCTGCCTCACCTCAGGTGCTGGGGAGAGCCCTGGCCACTCGGGCACCTGGGCTGAGCCCACACACAGACCCTCCCCTTCAGGTCCCTTCCACTCCAGGCCATCGTTGGCAGCAGATCATGACAGGTCCCTGGTCCCGAGACTCTCCTAGAGACCCCAGCTGCTGCCAGGCCGAGACTGGGCACGGCAGCGCTCATGGCCCCCTGCAGCCACGGCTGGCCCAGTGTGGGCTTGCTTGCACCCAGCCGCCTCCTTCCCGGGCACTTCTCTCACCCTCTGCCCTGGCTCGCTTCCTTCTCGCCCTCCCTGCTCATCCTGTAGGAAAGAAAGATGACCTGAATTCTGCCTTTTCTTCCCTTAAAACCCTTCGTTCAGGGGCAGCAGTGGTAGTACAGTGAGCAGGGCCTTGCAGCCCAGGTACAATCCTCGACCTCCCAGGTGGTCCCCTGAGCGCTGCCAGCAGTGACCCCCAGAGCACAGAGACAGGAATAAACCCTGAACACTGCTGGTGCGGCCCCAAAACCAAACCAAACAGAAAACCCAACTTTTCACTTATATATGAAGCAAATTTAATTCTGAAAATTGAGCATAAGTATTATTTACTTGTGATTTTTCATTAATTTTTTTCCCCCAGACTTCCTGGGCTTTGAGAGAAAAAAAATCCTCCTTTTTAATCCAAGGGAAGCAAAAAGGGGGCTTGTAGCTATCAGGGCTTGAGCAAATCTTTAATTTCTATGTAGAGTAGCAAAATATGCAGATTATCTCTGACAACAATGAAGTTTGTTTAGTTCTTTTGTTGTTTTGTTTTGGTGCCACATCCGGGGTGCTCAGGCTTGCTTCTGGCTCTGTGCTCAGGAATCACTTCGGGGCGGGGGGGTTCAGGAAACCATGTGTGGTGTCAGGATGAACTCGGGTCGACCGTGAGCATGGCTGTATACAGAGGGCTGACCTCTGTATGCAAATGGGCAGTTGTCCAGGCCTCATGTCCCTGCCTCCTAGTGACAGCCGGGCTCACGGGCAGTAAGCGCAGACATTGGGGTCCTCGTGCACCATCCTGTCATCTTCCTCCGGCCTTTGCTGGACGAAGTCAGTGCCGAAAGCTTCCAGTGCCGTGGTCCTCGCTCTCCCCATGACAGGCCAGCGGCTGCTTATGTCACCGAAACTCAGCTTCCCCTTTGTCACCCAGCCATATTCTAAGACTTAAACTGTGTTTATATTAGCCAAAAAGGAATGTTTTTCCTCTAAAAGCAGCAGTCGGTTGACATCTCTGAGCTGCAGATCTCCACATTTCCCTGTTTATGTTAATGAATGGCATAATGATTAAGCAAGGCATTGGGAGGAAAAAACCACACATTTTCCAGAGAAATGTTGGCAATCTTTATGTGTTCTGCTATACCATATTTTTATGATGACTGATCACAGTTCTGCTTACTCTGTGTATACATGGCCCAGAGCCTGCACACAGCCCAGAGCTTGCACACAGCCCAGAGCTTGCACACTGCCCAGAGCCTGCACACAGCCCAGAGCCTGCACACGGCCCACAGCCTGCACACAGCCCAGAGCCGGCACACGGCCCACAGCCTGTACATGGCCCACAGCCTGCACACGGCCCACAGCCTGCACACGGCCCACAGCCTGCACACGGCCCACAGCCTGCACACGGCCCAGAGCTTGTACATAGCCCAGAGCTTGCACACAGCCCACAGCCTGCACACGGCCCACAGCCTGCACACGGCCCACAGCCTGCACACGGCCCACAGCCTGCACACGGCCCACAGCCTGCACACGGCCCACAGCCTGCACACGGCCCACAGCCTGCACACGGCCCACAGCCTGCACACGGCCCACAGCCTGCACACGGCCCACAGCCTGCACATGACCCACAACCTACACAGGGGACAGGAGAGCGTGTGCCATGTAACTATGTCTATGTGGGGACAGGAGAGCACGTGCGGTGTAACTGCGTCTATGTGGGGACAGGAGAGCGCGCACGGTGTAACTGCGTCTATGTGGGGACAGGAGAGCGCACACCGTGTGACTGCTTCTATGTGGGGACAGGAGAGCGCACACCGTGTGACTGCTTCTATGTGGGGACAGGAGAGTGCGCGCCCGTGTAACTGCGTCTATGTGGGGAAAGGAGAGGCGCCACGCCGTGTAACTGCATCTATGTGGGGACAGGAGAGCGTGCGCCGTGTAACTGCGTCTATGTGGGGATGGGAGAGCGCGCGCCCGTGTAACTGCATCTATGTGGGGAAAGGAGAGCGCACGCCCCGTGTAACTGCATCTATGTGGGGACAGGAGAGCGTGCGCCCGTGTAACTGCATCTATGTGGGGACAGGAGAGCGCGCCGTGTAACTGCGTCTATGTGGGGACAGGAGAACACGCGCCGTGTAACTGCATCTATGTGGGGACAGGAGAGCGCGCACTGTGTAACTGCATCTATGTGGGGACAGGAGAGCACCGCGGTGTAACTGCATCCATGTGGGGACAGGAGAGCGCATGCCTTATAACTGCATCTATGTGGGGACAGGAGAACACGCGCCGTGTAACTGCGTCTATGTGGGGACAGGAGAGCGTGCGCCGTGTAACTGCGTCTATGTGGGGACAGGAGAGCTCGCGCCGTGTAACTGCGTCTATGTGGGGACAGGAGAGCGTGCGCCGTGTAACTGCGTCTATGTGGGGACAGGAGAGTGCGCGCCGTGTAACTGCGTCTATGTGGGGACAGGAGAGCGTGCGCCGTGTAACTGCGTCTATGTGGGGACAGGAGAGCGCACACCGAGTAACTGTGTCTATGCGGGGACAGGAGAACACGCGCGGTGTAACTGCGTCTATGTGGGGACAGGAGAGCGCACACCGAGTAACTGTGTCTATGCGGGGACAGGAGAACACGTGCGGTGTAACTGCGTCTATGTGGGGACAGGAGAGCGCGCTGTGTAACTGTGTCTATGTGTGTGCCAGCAGCATGTGGAATCAAGCCGGTGCGGTAAAAACCAGATTTCTGGCCACCTTTGTAGGGATGCCGATGGAAGACAGGGAGATTTCTACAGGGTGACCATCTGTATTTGTCTGGCTGGTGATCAAACAAGGGCACATATGTAAAATTTCATTGGTATCTGCATATACAACTTGTGCACTTTATAGTACATTAAGGGCTACCTTGATTAAAAACTTAAAAAAGGTTTCCCTGGGGAAAGATGGAGAAAAGGACTAGCCTGGGGTCCTGTGAGCTTCCAGATGGTTCTGGAAGCCTCCCAGCCATGGGGGTGTTGTCCTAATGGCCCAGAGCCAGGGTGTGGTGCCATTTGGCTGGGTGAGTGCCAGGTGTAGCCAAGCTCTGGGAAACTCGGGCTTCCCACTGGGATGGCGAAATGTGTTTCCCCTGTCTCTGAGCCTCTCTTAGCTCTGCCTTCCTGCCTTGTGATCCGACTTAGACAGGCCTGGTGCCATGGGCAGGCACAGCTGGGACCTGACTCCACGCTCACAGAGGGCTCCTTCTGGAACCCGCTCGTTACATGTGTTCGAACTTTAAGCAAGACTGTGCTGTGAATTTTCTAGAGCTTCTTTTTTTGCGGGGAGGTGGGATGTGGGGTTGGGGATGGGCCATATCTATAGATATTCAGGACTTATTCCTGGATCTGCCTCAGGATGTAGATCGTCTCCAGTTGTGACACCCAAAGCACAGAATTCGCCAGCTGTCCTGGGGGCAGGCAGCGGGCAGCGAAGAGGCGAGCGTTGCACCACCACTAAGCCCTCTGGAACCTTCCTGGGGGCTCTGTAGGTATCTCCTTCCCGAGCATTCATTCCCTCGCGCCTCTCTTCGGCCCCTGCTACCCAGCACACAGCTAGAATGCGGGTCTGCACTGCGCAGCGCCTGCCCCTCGGGGCCTTTCTGGCTGGCAGCACTGTCTCTCCCCAGTCTCTGCTGTCACAGACCTGGGGCCCGCCGTCACCGAGACACCACGACCCAGCCCAGCCAGCACCGTGGCTCCCGTCTCGTGAGGTGGGGACCTCACCGAGGACAGCCTTGACAGCTTCTCTCCTTGAGTATGTTTGTGCTTCTCTTCAGCATGAGCGTGTGACTCCTCGGCAGGCCCAAGTGGGCGCCCGTCCTAATGGGTCGGGCCTTCCTTGGCAGGAATGGAGGAGCGTTCATTAAGTGGAGGAGCTTGACGTCCTCACGAGTGTTTCCTGGGGCACTTGGCTCTGCTCTTGTGCTTTGCTTGGGGTTCATGATGTGGGTATCCGAGGCTGTCCCTGCCCCCGCTCTCCGTTGTCACCTGTGGATCCAAGACTGGCCCCGGCCCTGGCCCTCCCGTTGCCTCTGTGAATTCCGTCTACGCTCAGATTCTTTTTTCTCAAATGTATTCTTGAACCAGGTCATTTCATCAAAGTCTCACTCACCACGGGCCTTCTCTGTGTCCCTCCTTGTTTAAACCGAGGGTCAGTAGACCGGACCGTGGAGCCCGGACCGTCATGGTCTAGCTCGAAGACAGAAGCCCGAGTCTTGCTGGCACCATGTGCCCAGAGCTCTTGAGACTTGTGCAGACGTTAAGCGCGGGAGGACTTGCTGGTCGGTGCTGCCCTTTGATGAAGCTAACTTTCAGGAATCGCTCTAATGTTCCAGTCAGGGTCCAACTTTCGTAACCTAATCAGTTCAGTTCATGTGTAAGTGTAGCACTTTCTCCTTTGCCTGTAGGTACAAGTCATGGAGGAGAAATTAAAAGCAGCTAACATTCAAACCAGTGAATCAGAGATGAGGCTGTACAGAAAGTGCCAAGATTTGGAGGCCCTGATCCAGGAGAAGGATGACGCCGTCCAGAGCTTGGAGCTCCAGCTGGAGGAGCAGGTCGGGAAGGAAGCGGCTCTCCTGAGGGGGCGTTAGTCACTCAGGGCACCAGCGGGCGGCAGGCTGAGGGCAGGAGTGAGCAGGGGCCTCGCACACACGGAATGCTCTCCACCCGGTGACAAACACCAGCCTCCCTTTCTAAGGCAAGAAACAGGTTTTTATTTGACCAAGCCATAGGATCAAATATTTGTTGCTGAAAGGTCCCTATAAGAGGATGTTTCCCCAAGTTGTCACCTAATGCTTTTTAGATGTAACCAGGCTTCTTAAGGAAAACTCTTCACGAAGAGTTAGATGTTGTGGGACCAGAGCACTAGTAGAGGGGTTAAAGTGCTGACCTTGCATGTGGCGAACCCAGTTAGATCCCTGACACCCATCTGGTCCCTAGACCTCCTCCAGGAGAAATCCCTGAGCACAGAGCCAGGAGTAAGTCCTGAGCACTGCAAGATGTGGTAAAAAAAATATAAAGATAGTTTGCAGTTGCTTAGTTATGAACAGGCTTATATGTCTGTAAAAGTTCCAACAAAGTCTTTCTTTTAGATGGTGTTAGAAATGGAATGTCATCATTTATATATATTCACTGGTGCTCCTTTTGCTGAGAAATGTGAATTTTGTTGCTAAACTACTCCAGTGGATCAAATGCGGTATTTAGAATTTGCGGTAGGAGAACTCCGGGTAGAGAGCTCTTGCCTTGCATGCGGCCAGCCTGGGTTCGAACCCCAGCATCGCATACGGTTCTCTGAGCACCAGCACGAGTGAGCCCAGTGCAGAGCCGGGGTAAGCCTTGGGCACAGTTGGTTGTGCTGCCCCTGTTGGCCCCCCAAAAGGTAAAAGTGGATTATTTATCTAAGTGGTTATTTAGCTTCATTTAAACATGACCACTATGGGGACCCAGGAGAAAGCTCAGTTCCACTTCATCATGTGCCCGAGGACTCGGGCGTGCCCTGGTGGCCTCAGGCCCGCACCGTCCAGCCCCGTAGAGCATTGCCAGAAGTGGCCCCACCCACCCTGGGTTGCTTGGTAGCCCCCTCCCATGAAATGACCACTATGAAATTGTTAAAATGTAATTTATTTTTCAGCATATTTTTGTGGGGATCAGAGGGCTTTTAGTTTTCACTATCTTCTGCCCTCAAATTCTGGGATATGCGATCGTCACCTTCTTAGTAGTTTTGTGACCATAACCAGATCTTAAGATTGAGAAATCTGAGCTAGAATTTCCAGATTCTGTTTTTCCTGGATCTTTAACTAGCATTTGAAGGGAAGTGGGCGGGATCCTGGGGGGTCTGACTACGCCCTCACTTACCACCTCACCTCTCGCCTTAGGCCTGAAGCCAAGATCATTTTCAGAAATGGTTTGTTATGTGTAAAACTCAGTGGACTTATTTCTAGGAGGGAGAAGAGAGTTCGTTTTTACTCTGTGTTTGTGTGTGTGCTCAGATGGTTGTTCTCATTTCATGGGGCCAGAGAAATAGTGCAGCAGGTAGGGTGTTGGCCTTCCATGTGGCCAAGTGCTCAGAATCCTGAGCACCGACGGGGGTGGCCCCAAATGAAAGGGGGAAAAAAGAAAAGAAAAAAAATTCTTATTTACAGTTTGGTATCTAGAAAAGAGGCAGATTAACCCAGGGGAGGTTTTAAGCGCACCCCTTTGATTTGTGATGTGGTATTTCTCAATCAGTGAGTTGTATTTGAAGTCAATAAAGTGAAAATGTTATTTATTTCAGAAGCAAATGAGGATGCAAGAAGCTAAAATCATAGAAGAGAAAGCAGCTAAGATCAAAGAATGGGTGACGGTGAAGTTAAGCGAGGTATTGCGCGAGCAGTCTTGCCTTTCTCTCCCCTCTGCCTCTCCCATAGGCCAGCCCGAGCACTGTGAGGAAGCCGATTCCGGTCAGCTGGTGGAGCTGCTGCCTCAGGGAACAGAGGGACGCTGCTTTGTTGGTCCTGCCTCACGCCTCCCGCCTGCAAGGATCGATGGGGCCTTGGCCATCAGTGGACAGAGCGCCCTTCTAGTTGATTTTCGTTCTAATCAATTTGTTTAAAGTCATTGTAGAATACAGATGTATGTCATAAAATCGATGTGCTTAGTATGTGAGAAGTTCACATTCTGTAGCTTATATGGTAGATTCAATGCTGAGAGAATTTGGATTAAAATACATTTTAATGAAAAGGCTCAGGGGTAAAAGATTTAAAATTCTCAATGGAGAAAAAGCTACCAATATAAAACTGTGACTTTTGAAGAAAACATAGAAAACAGAATTAAGCCAATAATCTGATATTATTTCTTTTTATTTAGCTTGTACATAATTAGGTATTAGTATTTCCTAAATAGCATCATTTGCTAGTAACATAGGAACGTTATTCCTGTACAAAAAGAATGCCACTTTATTCTTTCAGCTGGAATTGGAGAATCAGAATCTTCGTTTGATCAACCAGAACCAAAGTGAAGAGCTAAGAACAATACAGTCTAAACTCCAAGGTACGAGGCTCTGTGTCCTGCTTGGGCTCATTTAGCTGTAGAGAGTCTTGCCGTTACCCCTTGGGACACGGCTGGCCTGAGTGAGGAGCTGAACTGCAGGTTTTCCTTCAAGTTCAGCAGCTACACGGCCCCCAGGCGCCAGCCTGGACAGCGGCGTCATCAGAGTGGGAGGTGCAGGCCTGACTCTGGACTTCACGTCCCAGCCATGCTCCTTGTCTCCGCTTGAAATGACTTTGATCCAGGAACTGAGGGATTCGTGGCCTCTAGGGTCACTTTGTTCCCTTGGTCACACCCAGTGATGCTCAGGGGTTACTCCTGGCTCTTTGCTCAGGAATTACTCCTGGTGGTGCCCGGGGATCATATGGGATGCTGGGGATTGAACCCAGGTCGGCCGCATGCAAGGCAAATGCCCTCCCGCTGTGCTATCACTTCGGCCCTCCTGGACACTTTCTACCACTGGATTCTCCATGCAGCAGGCACATTAGCTGTCTCAGGGGTGGTAGGAAGGAAAGCTCTCGCTAGGCTCAGAGACCCCACCCAAGGCCTGTACCCCAGCACTGTTGGGTGTGGCCCTCAGGGCTGCAGGATTTCTGGAACCCTGATTTGGTGCTTGTATGATCACTGCACTCCTCTAAGCTACTCCCTAGCCCCCACCCCCAAAATGATTAAGTCTCAGCATACGGGCACCAGAGACAGCTCCGCCATCTGTTTCCTCAGGAGAAGATACTGGAAACTTAAGATAAGCAAGAGTTATTATGGCGATAATGCGATCTGGGCCCCACTGACCCTAGAAATTGCTTTTGGTTGTCTTGGCAACCAGGATCTTGGGCTCACCAGCAGCATTAGTGCTCAGCTGCCTCCCTACTGTAGGTGATTGGCATTTACCCGTCCTGGACGTGACGGAATGAAACTCCGAGTTCTTGGAGTCTCTTGTTTTCATTTGAGACCTCTTTTGTTTTTGTCACATTCAGTGGTTTGCTCTCTGCTACTGAAGGAGATTTTGAGCATTTTAAGCATATAAACAGACGGTCCCCAGAGGCATGTAGAAGGGTTGGGGGGTTCTGTGCAGCGACTCCCCAGCTGGGTCAGCCAGGGGATCCCAGTGCTCTGTGCTGTGGTGCCCTGTTTGCTGAACCGGGAGACTGGTCAGGATTCTCACGAATGGTCTTGCAGAGGCGGAGGGAAGAAGCCCCCCCACAGCCTGCGCCCCGGCTCTCGGAAGGCCAGCGCCTCAGCGGTCTGACCTTTGGGTGCTTCCCGACCCGGGCGAGGAGCCCCTCTCCAGCAGACTCAGCCAAGTGCAAGAGCAGGGTGTCACCCACGGGACTCGGACCCCCGAAGGAAAAGACGAAGGTATGTCCACACCGGTGATAGGGGTCTCTGCAGGAAACCGAATATAGCGTGGTGGGTAGGTGGGGAGGGGTCCCTGCAGGAAACCGAATACAGCGTGGTGGGTAGGTGGGTAGGGGGGTCTCTGTAGGAAACCGATTACAGCGCGGTGGGCAGGTGGGTAGGGGTCCCTGCAGGAAGACCGAATACAGTGCAGTGGGTAGGTGGGGAGAGGTCCCTGCAGGAAACCGAAAACAGTGTGGTGGGTAAGTGGGTAGGGGTCTCTGTAGGAAACCGATTACAGCATGGTAGGTAGGTGGGGAGGGGTCCCTGCAGGAAACCGAATATAGCGTGTGGGTAGGTCCCTGCAGGGAACCGAGTACAGCGCCCAGCCCCTTCCACTCTCCACCTGCTAGGTGCCCTGGGGACTCTAAAGAGTGCCTTTCTCAGTGGCCAGTGGTCAGCAGGCCTTTGCCAGTGGGCACAGAGAAGGGGAGTTCCCCGGCCTTTCCATGCAGAGAGGCATGAGTGCTCACAGGGAAACTTTATAGTCAAACCTACAAGCGCTTGTTTGAACTCTGAACTATAAACTTTATATTCATTGTTCACTTGAAATTGCCCAAATAAAAATGAAACTCCTCATGACACGGCAAATTTAGAGAAGGCAGTTGACAATGATTTCCCCTTATCGCTCAGAGAGGGCAATGCTTGCTTAGATGTGTAAACCTGGAAACCGAGACAGACTTCTACACTCCCATTAGCTCTGGAACTTCTTCACTTTTCCTTTGTGAACTACCGTCCACCTAGATTTTTAGTTTACTGTCTATGAGGCCAGCGATTCATCCCCTAATGATGTCATCAAGATAAGAATGCAGTTTTCTGGGACTGGAGCGATAGCCCAGCGGGTAGGGCATTTCTTGCACACAGCCGGCCCATGCTAGCCCGGGTTCGATCCCCGGCATCCCAGTATGGCCCCCCGAGCACCACCAGGAGTAAATCCTGAGCGTCGCCGGGTGTGACCCAAAAAAGCAAAAAAAAAAAAAACAAGAATGCAGTTTTCTGAGAGTGTGCCTGTGTAGGCCATGCCGTGACAGGTGCCGCCGGGGCAGGGTGAGGACACATTTCTCTCCTGTTCCCTGCGTGCTCTCACTTATTTCATGCGGTAAAGCTTGGCAGTGAGGGTGGCTGTGTAAAATGTTGTTTTATATTGTCATTCAGTTTAGCTGAAGATTTTTAAATATATTTGTTATGCACTTGATGTTTTGGTGTTTGATGGAGAGCTGTTTTCTTGTTTCTGACTGACTCAGAGGTGCCCTATTTCACATTTCCTGTCTTTATTGCCCCCTTGAGACTATTGTTGGTTTTGCCAACAGCATGTTCCTTCATAAAAAGGGGCTACACGGGGCTGGAGCCATAGTACAGTGGGGTTGCCTTCAGTGTGGCCAACCGGGTTCAGTCCTCATATCCAATATGGTCCCTGAATCCTTCCAGAAGTGGCTCCTGGGAACAGAACCTGGAGTTAGCCATGAGAACCACTGTGTGAGGCCCACCCTACCAAAAAAGTTATTTTGTGTGGATCCTAGTCTATGGTGTGTCAGTGGATTGTGTGGATCCTGATTTATGGAGTATCAGTGGATCCATGTGGATCCTGGTCTGTGGAGTGCCAGTGGATTGTGTGGATCCTGGTCTGTGGAGTGCCAGATGGATCATGTGGCTCCTGGTTTGTGGAGTGCCAGTGGGTCCTATGGATCCTGGTCTCTGGAATGCCAGTGGATCTTGTGGATCTAGTCTATGGAGTGTCAGTGGATCGTGGGGATCCTGGTCTATGAAGTGCCAGTGGATCCTATGGATCCTGGTCTCTGGAATGCCAGTGGATTTTGTGGATCCTAGTCTATGGAGTGTCAGTGGATCGTGGGGATCCTGGTCTATGGAGTGCCAGTGGATCCTGTGGATCCTGGTCTCTGGAGTGCCAGTGGATCTTGGGGATCCTAGTCTATGGAGTGTCAGTGGATCTTGTGGATCCTAGTCTATGGAGTGTCAGTGGATCTTGTGGATCCTAGTCTATGGAGTGTCAGTGGATCTTGGGGATCCTAGTCTATGGAGTGTCAGTGGATCTTGTGGATCCTAGTCTATGGAGTGTCAGTGGATCTTGGGGATCCTAGTCTATGGAGTGTCAGTGGATCGTGGGGATCCTAGTCTATGGACTGTCAGTGGATCGTGGGGATCCTAGTCTATGGAGTGTCAGTGGATCGTGGGGATCCTAGTCTATGGAGTGTCAGTGGATCTTGTGGATCCTAGTCTATGGAGTGTCAGTGGATCTTGTGGATCCTAGTCTATGGAGTGTCAGTGGATCGTGGGGATCCTAGTCTATGGAGTGTCAGTGGATCTTGTGGATCCTAGTCTATGGAGTGTCAGTGGATCTTGTGGATCCTAGTCTATGGAGTGTCAGTGGATCGTGGGGATCCTAGTCTATGGAGTGTCAGTGGATCTTGTGGATCCTAGTCTATGGAGTGTCAGTGGATCTTGTGGATCCTAGTCTATGGAGTGTCAGTGGATCTTGTGGATCCTAGTCTATGGAGTGTCAGTGGATCTTGTGGATCCTAGTCTATGGAGTGCCAGTGGATCTTGTGGATCCTAGTCTATGGAGTGTCAGTGGATCTTGTGGATCCTGGTCTATGGAGTGTCAGTGGATCGTGGGGATCCTGGTCTGTGGCGTGCCAGTGTGTCACGTTCTCCCAGAACACACTCTCCTTGGCCGGGAGTGCTGCAGAGCACAGGCTGGTCTTTCATGTGATCCTTGGTTCAAACCCTGGCACCAGAATTTATCAGCAGCGTTGGGTCTTCATAACTGGGTTTATGTTAATAAGCAAATAAGTGCAGGGCTGGGGTTGGGCTCCAGGGACTGGAGTGTAGCCTGTGCATGCAGGAGATCTGAGCTTGGTCGCAGCACGTCGTGGTCCCCTGAGCACTGAGCCGGTAGTGGTCCCTGAGCACCGCCAGGAGTGAGCCCAAGCACACACAACAATAAACCTTACTTTGAAAGAGAGCTTCCCTCGGGGCATGAGCGTCACTTCCCGCTTGGGTCGCGTTGTGAGAGATCCGAAAGGTTGTGTTGTTTTCCAGAGATGGAAATTCCAGAAAAACCTGCCGATGACCTCCTGCAGGGGGGATGGGCAGAGTCCGGAGCAGCACAGGCGGCGCCCGCGTCTCCGGGAGCGAGCTGGGGCCCACAGGCAGGCTCCCTGGGCCGGGGCCCTCACCCAATTCGGCACTGCCGCCAGCGAGTGGAGCTCCGACGGGGATGACGGGGGCACAGGGGCGGCGCAAGTCTGGGCACACGCCCACGCCGTCCAGCCGCACGTCTGAGGAGGGCGCCCGGAGCGGCCGGGCGGGGTAGTGAGCCCTACTGGACAGCGTCGGATGACAGCAGTTCCGTGTTTGAGGAGGAGGCTGTGGGCCCCGGAGGCCAGGCCCCGGGAAGCTGTTCTCCTGGCAGCACGAGGCCCAGTGGCGAGCCCAGAACAGCGCTGTGGTCAGGGCCGCCTCAGCCTCGGCCAGGAAAGAGCGCGACAGCTCCTCGGACGAGCTGGACAAGAGGTTCGGTCTCAGAGACTGCACTGCTCCTCCTCATCCAGCGAGGCCAACACACCCAGCCCTATCCTGACCCCAGCTTTGACGCCCAGGCACCCGGCCAGGGCTCCTGGGAGGGGAGCCATGGCCACCCCCTCCTGGGGCCTCCCACCCCCAAGCTGCGACCCCCTGCTGTGCCCAGCCTGAGTGTGGCACTGGCCAGGAGGCACCTGAGTCAGCCCCAGCTGAGTTCTGACAGAATGTTCGGCACCAACAGAAACGCCATCAGCATGGTCCGACCCCCAGACCCCAGGAGACAGACCTGGACCTCCTCGACAGCCACAGGATGGACGTCTCAGACAGCCACGACTCAAGCTGTGACCAGGCCTCCTTCCGTGGCTCCGGAGTCCCCAGGCTCTGACGAGCAGGAAACTTGTGACTTGGGGCCACTGGGGGTCTGTGGTACCCCACCCGCCCTCCACTGCACCGCTTCCCTCCCTGGGTAAGTGTGTGCCCGCAGACACAGACAGGCATGCAGACACACAGGGCAGTCATGCACACAGTCATGCGCTCACATGTCCACACAAACATATACACTGCGGGACACATCACAGGCATGCGCACACAGGTGCACATATTCATGCACATATCATGCACACACAGGCATGTACACACACGCATACACACATACATGCAGACTCAACATGCCCACGCACAGCGCAGGCATGTACATACTTGTGTATTCAGTCATGCACACATGTACACACACGTGCAGGCGTGCACGCCGCGTTAGTTCTGCACGCTCAGCTCCAGACCTTCCTTCTGCCCAGTCTGCCTATTTGCTGACAGCTCCCAGTTTCCCCTGTGTTCCCTTCTGAATCACTTGAGAGTGAGGCCAGGGTAGACAGCTGGGGATGGAGCATCTTTGTCGCGGATAGCGGATTTGGAGACTCGCGGTCTGTTGAGCTTTCCAGGCCACAAATGATTTGGATGGGCTTGTGGACTGCACAGGTGTGAGGCGGTGCAGAGCTGGCCAGACCCCTGGGGGGCTGTCTTCCTGCCACCCGCTGCACCCTGCTCCTCCCCAGAGAGAGAAGAGGACCCTGTAGGCTTCCTCCCTACATTCCTACAGAGCTGGGCCGTCACAGCTGGAAGGGGTGAGGGTGGTGAGAGGGCAGGGACTCAGTCACTGGAGCCTCCCACAAGGGCAGGCCTCCTCCCAACGTGACTTTCATGGGGGTCGAGTCCTGGACCAAGACAGCAGTTGGTCATCAGAAGTTTGGGAGTTTGTGATTTTAAAACATTTTTCTTTGCAAGGGAACCTTTCACACAGTGGGTCTTGTTTGGGTCCTGTTTGGGGGTCCCATGCCCCTGGTGATGCTCAGGCTGTAGATCATTGCTGCTGGTTGTACCAAGTGACGGCCGCACCAGGTGGTACACGTTGGTATCCCAGACATCCTACATGTGTGGCAGGAGAAACTCTCCCAGGAACTGGCATTTTTTGGGTTTTGTTATTGTTTTGGGGGCCACACCTGGCGATGCTCAGAGGGTACTCCTGGCTCTGCACTCAGGAATTACTCCTGGCGGTGCTCGGGGGACCACATGGGATGACAGGAATCAAAACCAGATTGGCCACATGCAAGGCAGACGCCCTCCCTGCTGTGCTATCGCTCCAGCTCCAGACACAGACATTTTCATCTTCATTCATTCATTCATTCATCTATTTATTCATTCATTCACTCATTCATTCACCTATTTTTCATCATCCACCAATTATTTGTCTGTCTGTCTATCTATCTATCTATCTATCTGTCTATCTATCTATCTGTCTGTCTGTCTGTCTATCTATCTATCTATCTATCTATCTATCTATCTATCTATCTATCTATCTATCTATCTATCTATCTATCTATCTATCCTATCTATCTATCTATCTATCTATCTTTTGGGGTCACACCCAGTGATGCTCAAGAGTTACTCCTAGTGATGCTCAGCGACCATATATGGGATGCCAGGGATTAAATCTGGTCGGCCACATGCAAGGCAAACTCCCTATCTGCTGTGCTACCACTCTGGCCCCTATTTTTATTTATTTTTATTTTATTTTGTTTTATTTTTGCTCTTTGCTTTATACCCAGCAATGCACAGGGGTTACTCCTGTCTCTGCACTCAGGAATTACTCCAGGCAGTGCTCGGGGACCATATGGGATGCCAGGGATCGAACCCGGGTTGGTCACATGCTAGGCAAATGCCCTACCTGCTGGACTATCACCCCAGACTCAGGCATTTTTAAAAACCAACTACTTGATTGGCTTTTGAAAGAAATTTATTTTTCCTTTCAATGCTTTTCTAGATCCAAGACTCTGTCAAAGCAGCCTACATATCTGGAAGACAGGAATCTCTTCCATGGAAACACTCACTTTTTTGGGGGTCACATCCAGTGATGCTGAGGGGTTACTCCTGCCTCTGCACTCAGGAATTACTCCTGGCATTGCTTGGGAGGCCATATGGGATGCCAGGGATCAAGCCCAGGTTGGCCGCGTGCAAGGCAGATGCCCTCCCTGCCTCGCCGGCCCAGAAACACTGCTTTTGAATGAGAGGATTAAACTGGTTTCCTCAGCTGCAAACCCCTCCAAGGCGGAGGCCCTGGGCGTGCCCAACCAGAGCTTGGAGCACTCAGCCCATGCCCTCGGCTGAGCATGGCTGAGTGGCCCGGCCCACCCCACCCCTGTTCCTGTATTTGAGAGGGTGCAGCCTCTACCAGTGTAGAGAGGGGCTCCTGCACGCATGTTCAGCCGTCGGCTCGGGAGCGCCCGGGGTTTGGCTCACCCCTTACTCCGATGATCGGTTGTCTGTCAGCAGGCTCCTGTGTGCCCAGTTCACGTCAGACTTGGCCTGCCTCTGCCTCCTCCTCTCAGAATCCTGTGAGCCTGCGTGCAGCTCTCCCGGGACAGCCGGCGGCCACCAGCATGGGGACCGTGGTCTGGCTCTGCAGCAGGCCCGGGGTCCCCTCTAAGACTGGGAGAAGCTGACTTTGGCTTCTTTACAGTGTGGACATTTCCAGAAATTTACGCATTCGGGTTCATTTAATTTCTGGCACGGCTTTCTACCACTGCCTGCCTGGCCAGACACCGTGTCCAGGCTGGCTGTGTCGCAAAGCTCAGGACTGGGTGCCCTCTGCTCGGGTGTCCCGAGAGCCTTTGCTGGGCGTGGGGCAGGCAGCCTTGTGAAGAGAAGGAAGTGACCAACTGCTTTGGAGCAAGCTAGCTTGTGAGTTCCACACAGCTCTCAAGTTCATTACTGTTTGGCTGAGTGAAATGTAATTTGAAATAAGGAGATGGCCCCGTACTGCAGGCTCAGATGACTTCACATGCTTTCTTGTTGGGAACCAGGATGTAGGGCCCCGAGGGGCTCTTCACACTGCCAGCCGCGTTGCAGTGTCTCAGCTCTGGGCTCGGAACATTCTCCCAAAACCGTGTTCTGGGTTGGCTGCACTGCTTGGCTGGGTCGAATGCAGAGGCAGTGGAGAATCGGCTTCCCTTCGCTGTTCTCCTCTGTCTTCAACAGATGCTAGAAACCAAGTGAAACTTGAGGGCCAGAGACACGCCTGGCCAGTGGGGGACGGGAGCTGAGCCAGGCTGTCGTGAGGCTCAGGCCAGCTTTGTGACAGAGTAGATGGAGCACAAACTACAAATGTCTACTTAGGGGATTCGTTTCTCTGCAAACTCCTAACACTCCAGTTTGCATCTCTCGTTCCCGTCAGGAAAGCAGAATTTATGCTGTCGCCAAGTCTGGCATCCGGATGTCTGAGGCCTTCAACCCGGAGACGGTCCACAGAAGTGAGTGAGTCTATGCGTCACGCGTGGCTAGGCCTAACACACCATGTGGAGCGTCCCCAGGACAACTCTGCTGGACTCAGGGCACTCTGTGACGTGGTCAGGTGTAGTCGTGACTTCCTGGGGCTGGGCTCGGGAGCCAGGGCAGAAACGAGCACTTCGGGTTTGTGAGATGGAAAGTTCCCGAGAGCTGCCTCACAGCACAGTGAATGCCACACTGAGTGATGGCGTGGTGTGGCATTGTCCAGACTACTGTCAGAAAGCTCCGAAAGGGGGTTGGCAGGCGTGCCCCCACCAGAGCTCCCGGTGGCTCTGGGATTGTGGCACTAAGCAGACTTACAGGACGAGGTTTGTAGCGTAGAGTTGGCGCGTGCGCCTCAGCCCGTCAGCTCTGAGGCTGCTGTGTCCGGCCATTCTGTGTGGCAGGGCGGGGTGAGGGGCTTCGGTGGCCTGTGCTGTCAGCTCTCCATCTGGTCGGGCCCCTGACCACAGTGGTGCCGAGGCAGCATGCGGAAACCCGCACTGCTGTGTCCTGCCACGGGCCAGTGAGCACGTTGGCCGACCACTCTGTGTGGGGACACGCTGCTGTTTCCAGACCCTCAGAAACAGGCCCAAGTGCCAGGATCTGAGAGGAAACCTGCTCATTTCAGATGGTGTCGTGCCTCCAGCCTGTAGCACCTCCAGCCTCTACACCGCCTCATCTATGGAATGTGACAGCACCTGTGTATACAACCTTGAAAGGGGTGAGTCCTCCCGGCCCTGGGTGAGTCCTCCCTGGCTCTGAGTGAGTCCTCCCCGGACCTTGAGTGAGTCCTCCTCTGCCTTGTGTGGTCCACCAGGGCTCTGAGTAAATCCTCCCTCGCTCTGGGACCTGTGGCTGCTTCAGGCCACATCAAGAACCTGTCCTCGCTCAGGGTCCCATCCTTTATCGGGCATATTAGGGGTTCACCGACAGGCCATCAGGGACTGGAGGACAGGAGGGTCCCTGTCTGAGGAGGGGATGTCACCTGCTTTAGCTCAAGTCCGTGCACTTCAGGGCCAGAGCAGTATGACAGTGGGTGGGTACTTGTCTTGCACTGGCTGACTCGGGCTGATCCCCAGCATCCCATATGGTTCGTTAAGCCCCATCAGAGTGACCCTGAGCACAGAGCCAGGGGTAAGCCCTAAGCACGGCCAGGTGTGGCCCCAAAGTAAAAGGAGACAAGGTCAGAGTGGGTCTCCCTGCCACTGATTGCTTCGTGCTGCGATCTCCTCGCCAGGGCCTGACACAGCTCTCCTGGGCCCGGGCCTGACAGCTCTCCTGGGCCCAGGCCTGACCCCACAGCTCTCCTGGGCCTGGGCCTGACCCCACAGCTCTCCTGGGCCCGGCCTGACCCCACAGCCTCCGGGCCCGCCCCTCCGCCCAGCCCACACTGGCGGGCCGACCCACAGCTCTCCTCGGCCGGCCTGACCCCACAGCTCTCCTGGGCCTGGGCCTGACCCCACAGCTCTCCTGGGCCCGCGCCTGACCCCCACAGCTCTCCTGGGCCTGGGCCTGACCCCACAGCTCTCCTCACCAGGGCCTGACCCCACAGCTCTCCTGGGCCCGGGCCTGACCCTACAGTTCTCCTGGGCCCGCCTGACCCCACAGCTCTCCCTCACCAGGGCCTGACACACAGCTCTCCTGGGCCCGCGCCTGACCCCATAGTTCTCCTCAGCCAGGGCCTGACCCCACAGCTCTCCTCAGCCCAGGGCCTGACCCCACAGCTCTCCTCAGCCCTGACCTGACGCCACAGTTCTCCTCAGCCCTGGCCTGACCCCACAGCTCTCCCTCAGCCCAGGCCTGACCCCACAGTTCTCCTCAGCCCTGGCCTGACCCCACAGCCTCCTCTCAGCACAGAGCCTGACCTCACAGTTCTCCTCAGCCCAGGCCTGACCCCACAGCTCTCCTCAGCCCTGGCCTGACCCCCACAGCTCTCCTCAGCACTGACCTGACCCCACAGCTCTCCTCAACCAGAGCCTGACCCCACAGCTCTCCTCAGCCCTGACCTGACCCCACAGCTCTCCTCAGCCAGAGCCTGACCCTACAGCTCTCCTCAGCCAGAGCCTGACTCCACAGCTCTCCTCAGCCCTGACCTGACCCCACAGCTCTCCTCAGCCCTGACCTGACCCCACAGCTCTCCTCAGCCCTGACCTGACCTCACAGCTCTCCTGGGCCTACCCCTGAGGTCTCTCCTCAGGATCGGGGGTCTCGGCTCCATGCCAGGGTACTCCACAATACCCATTTCCCTATAAGCCTCATAGCTCTGACACCTGGACTGCTGGGTGGGGGAGTTGGGGTGCTGCCACCCAGCGCCTCTGTGCCTCTCCCTAGAAGGCGACTCAGATCAGCAGTGGCCCGTTCCTGGATGACTCCTCGGGCTCTGAGGAAGAGGACAGCTCGCAGTCCAGCTCACGCACGTCAGAGTCAGCTGTGCGTGGCGTGGTGGGCCTGGGAGTCCCAGGGCCATGAAGAGAGGTGAGTCTATGCTACCAGAATGTTCCACAGAAAACTGGTCTCCCTCCCATGCAGCGGTGAGGCCTGGCCTCATGTGTGGCCACAGGCCGTGACCCTGGTTCCAATCCTCTGAGCACCGCCGCGACTCACTCCTGAGCAGGGCCCGGCCCGGTGTGGCCCCAGCCCCCACCCCTCCCTCCCACATCTAAGGTTTTGCTCCAGGCTACAGAAGAGAATTGGCCAAGGACTAGGACTCTTCCACTGTGTGCCGAGTTCTTTCTGGGTCCTTCTCCTGATGCGTGGGGGCTTTAAAGGTGTCTTGTTTGTGAGAGACAGACAACGCTTTATTCTCCAGCTCTGCGGGGGCTGGTGGCGTTCGGAAGATTTATGGCGGGATTCGTTCTAGCTAAATGCTGGCCCTGCACAGTGGGAGAAAACACAGAGACTTGGCAGCTGCGGTGACAGGACAGTGGCGTGGACAGACAGCAGCGGCCTTGCCTGCAGCGTGACAGGAGTGGGTGAAGATTTGGGGGCTTAGCATAGGTCGCAGGAGGGCCGGCCATGTGCGAGGACTTCTGTGTTGTCTAAAGCCCTTCCTGTAGCTGATGGTGGGTCTTCCTGCGGTGTGTGCTTGAGCCCCGTGGGAGCTGGCCTGCTTTCAGAGGGTCAGTGTTTCGGCCTCCACTGCTCTGCCCCGACTTCTGGTGCCCTGCCGTGCTCTGGGGCGCTCTCATCTCCCCCAGCCTCCGGCTGACCCTTTCTACCTGCGAGTTGTGGCACTTTGGCCTCTGCCTGCCTTCTCCACCGGCCCAGCCTCCCCTGCCCCTGCAGGGCGCTGCCTGCCTTCTCCACCGGCCCAGCCTCCCCCTGCCCCTGCAGGGCACCGCTGAAACGCCCCAAATTGCGTCTGTCATTCGATGCTGTCTGCCCCCACCGTGACCCTCTACTCCCTCCTCCCTGCTACCAGCCTGGTGGGGTCAGGAATGACTCCGCTCAGTCGGTGTTGTCCTGGTGTGTGGGAGCAGCCTGACTCTGGCCCCCTGGGAGCTGTGTTTGCACCCAGGCTTGCCTCTACCTCACAGCACTGGGTGTTTTGGAGTGTGTGGGTGAATGTGGAATGTATGAGTGTGAGAGTGTGTGAGTGTGAGTGAATGTGTGAGTTGTGTGAGTGCAAGTATGTTTTTGAGTGTGTGAATGTGAAAGTGTGTTGTGTGTGTCTATGTGTGTGTTGTGTGTGACTGTCTGTGAGTATGTGTGAGTATGATTGTGTGAGTGAGTGGCCATACTCCAGCTGGTCCCCGTGGTCGCTTGCAGCTTCCTTCTCTGGGGGTCTTGGGAATACATCTCCACCTTGGCTGTTGCCGTAGACAAGCAGGAGCAGCGGCCTAGAGGCCCGACGCCTCCTTCCTGCAGCTGCGACCGGCTGCCCAGGTCCCGGGACATGGGTCTCTATTGGACGTTGTCTCTCCGCGGCACCTCGCAGTGTGCCAGCTGTCCTGTCCAGGCAGGCGGGGCTTGGGAGGGGACGTCCCAGGACTGCGAGTGACAGTCTGTTCCTATCGTTTCTGTTAAAGCTTTTACAACATCCGTGAACGAGTAGGATTGGGTTGATGTGACATTACGGAAATCATGAGACTTTTGAACATTTCGATCACAGTCACTTTAAAAGTAATTCCAAAAATAAAGTGATTAGAATGTGATTGTGCAGGGGGCCGGAGCGATAGCCCAGCGGGTAGGGTGTTTACCTTGCATGCAGCCGGCCTGTGCCGGCTTGGGTTCAATCCTGGCATCCCATATGTTCCCCTGAGCACCGCCAGGAGTAATTCCTGAGTACAGAGCCAGGAGTAACCCCTGAGCATCGCCAGGTGTGACCCAAAAAGCAAAAAAAAAAAAAAAAAAAAAAGAATGTGATTGTGCAGGTCCTTGTAAGTCCAGAGCAAACGTTTGCTTTGCTGAATATTAGTATGTGCACATTCAAAGCGCTGAGTGGGCGAGCTGTGAGTGTTTCCGGTAGGGAGACGCCGAGCTAGGCCCTTTAGTGTCGGCCGAGCGTCGCTGATTCCTGAGACTTGCCGGTCATTGTGACTCTGCAGCCGTCTCGCTTGACAGTTCCCAGGCCCAAACCTTCCACAGTGGCAGCGCGGCCCCTCACTCGGCTCTTTGCTGCAGGTGTGTCTGTGTCGTCTGTGGCTTCTGAGAGCGACTCACGCCATCCCCCCCGGACGCCTACTCCGCGGACCCCGAGTGCTCGCAGCCTGAGCAGAAGCTCCTGCGAACCTGCCCCTCTGCCAGTGACTCTGGGAAAAACGTAAACTTCGCACTCGGGCTTGTCTTCGCGCCGGGAGGGCCTGCGCCTCGCAAGGCGGCTCATGTCTCCTTTCACCCTTTCTGGCCAGGAGCCCCTGGAGAAGTCCGGCTACCTGCTGAAGCTGAGCGGCCGAGTGCGGGCCATGGCGGCGCTGGTTTGTGCTGAAAGGCGGGAGCTGCTGTACTACAAGTCTCCAGTGAGGCCCGACCACTGCCCGTCCAGCTCTGCCCAGTGAGGGCCCGTGTCCCGTCCAGCTCTGCCCAGTGAAGGCCTGTCCTGCTCTCCCCAGTGAGGGCCCGCCCAGCTCTGTCCAGTAAGGGCCCGTTCTCTTCTGTCCAGTGAGGGCCCGTCCAGCTCTCCCCAGTGAGGGCCCGTCCAGCTCTCCCCAGTGAGGGCCCGCCCAGCTCCCAGTGAGGGCCTGTCCAGCTCTGTCCAGTGAGGGCCTGTTCAGCTCTCTGCCCAGTGAGGGCCCGTCCAGCTCTCTGCCCAGTGAGGGCCACGCCCTGTCCACCTCTGCCCGCTGGGCCCTCACGTGACCTTTCTCCCCGCAGAGCGACGTCATCGGCAGACCCCAGGGCCACATTGAGCTGGGCGCCTCCTGCAGTATTGTGAGAGGAGAGAGCAAACAAACCGTCCAGGTACTGCTGGTACAAGTTCCTTTCCCTGCCTCGGTCTCGCCCAAATCAGCCTGATGCCCAGCAGAGACACTGGATTGCCTGTTTCTGTGTTCCTGGGGGTCTGTTTCATTGCCTCAGAACTGTTTGAGATCGGGCCTCAGGGAGGTTGCTCACCTTGCACACAGCCAGCCTGGGTTCCGTCCCTGGCACCCCTTATGGTTCCCCCAAGCCTGCTCTGAGCACGGGAGCAGAAGTAATCCCTGCATACTGCCAGGTATTATGATCCCCAAAAAAGGCGTGTCTGGAACCCCGGGACTTCCAGGCTCCATCTGGGTAGTGCGGATGGTCCGTGCCCCTCAACCTCCATTCCCCACTCAGCACAGCTTGGAAGGTCTTTTAAGGTCTGTTTTCTGACCAGTGAATCCCCAAGATGTTAGCGTTTAATGCACATTCAATGCAGCAGCTTTTGCCTTTCTCCTGTCAGCGTCCATGCTGACCCTACAGGGTGTGCGGTGAGCAGAGGGGCTGACTTCCTCCAGGCTTCCGGGCTGCCCACCTGAGTCCAGATACAGCTCCCTGGCCGGAACTTCTGACCAGCCTGTTGAGATCGGCCGGAAGATTAGATCCAGCCCCTTTCTTCCTGAAATGCCTCCATAGTCATGATTTTCTTTCTTCTTTTTGGGTCACACCCGGCAAGGCTCAGGAGTTACTCCTGGCTCTGCACTCAGGAATTACTCCTGGCGGTGCTCGGGGACCATATGGGATGTCGAGGATCGAACCTGGGTCAGCCGCATGCAAAGCAAACGCCCTACCTGCTGTGCTATTGCTCCGGCCCCCATGGTCGTGATTTTCTTATCTTGCTTCTTCGGAGGGTGAAATGCAGGTTTATCAGAAGGTCCATCATGATACTTTCAGCAGTCTCTACCCAGGAAATGCCCCACGATGCCGTAACGAACCAGACAAAGCTTTGTCTTGAGCGGATGAGAGTTACCTGGAGGCTGCTGAAATATTTGGAAAATTGGACTGTGATTAACAGGAGAGTGAAACTCTGTGTGTTCACAATTCCTAAACATGTTTGGTGGCAAGAGTATGCTTCCGAAGTTTCTGCGCCACGTTCTTCAGCTTCCTGTCTTCTTGTGTCATACAGTGTTGTGGTGCTCCGGGAAGTTGGGAGCACATTGTCACAGATCGATAATGAGTATTGCCATGATGGGCATGATTGAAATGCTGCCATGATGGGCATGATTGAAATGCCGCCATGATGGGCATGATTGAAATGCCACCATGATGGGCGTGATTGAAATACCGCCATGATGGGCGTGACTGAAATGCCTGGGACACTAGAGGGGCTTTTCCATAGTCTAGGAGCAAAAGTGGAATCTAGCTCGAGCCGGTTTCTTTTAGTAACAGCTGTCCATTTTCCTCAGGAAAGAGCTCTCCTTTTTCATAAAATCGCTCCTGATTTCTTCATTTCCATAGCAAACTGCTCCTCTTCCTGGTGGAAAGTTTAATCACTCCCGTTCCTGCTCCCAGCAGGTGGGAGCCTCCCGGCTGCTGGGGAGGAAATACACGTAGGACCTGAGTGTGTGAACCGGGATGTGCTAGGGAGCTGCAGAGAAAACTTTTTCACCCCAGGCTGGCCATGGCGTTGCTCCCGGTGGGCATTTCTGAAGGACCTGTGAGGTGTCTGGTGGCTCCAGGACTCCCGTTGGCTTCCTGTGTTAACAGCCCTGTGGGAAGAACGAGGTTTTCTCATGCACTTTCCTTTCCTGCCTCTCTCCCCGCCAGCTGGTTACGGAGAAGCACACGCACTACCTGACCGCAGACTCGCCCAACCTCCTGGAGGAGTGGCTCACGGTGCTGCAGGCCGCCGTGCGGCGTGCAGGCCACCAACCCACTGGTCCTGCAGCCTGAGGGCAAGCCCACGCTGAAAGGGCTGCTCACCAAGGTAGGCCACGGGGATGCTCACTAAGAAAGGCCACAGGGGTCGCTCACCAAGGTAGGCCACGGGAGATACTCCCTGAAGTAAGCCACGGAGGACACTTACTAAGGTAGGCCTCGGGAGATGCTCCCCAAAGTAGGCCAAAAGGGCGACACTTATTAAGGTAGGCCAGGGGGACATTCACCAAGAAAGACCATGGGGGATGTTTCCCAAGGGAGGCCACAGGGAGGCTGATGGGGATACCTACAGTGCCCACCATAGTAGACCACAGGGGAACACCTGCCAAGCTAGTTCTGGGGATAGTTCAAGGTAGGCCATGGGGATGGATGGTCAGCAGAGTACGCCATTGGGGTCACTCACCAAGGGAGGCACCAGACACAGTGGAAGCCTCACGTGACCATGGGGACGGGTGGCTCCTGGTGTGGCCACTACAAATCCGTAAGGACAGGTGTGACACATGGGCCTGGGGTGCAACTACGTCCAGCATTCTCACCTTCCTGAGTCCTTGTGAGGATCTTCTCCATGGGAGGAGAAGACTCAAGGCAGCTGTTCAGTATGGAAAGGGTCTTTCCCCCCTCGTGTCTACGGGTGGTGTCCAGGGACGGGGACAGAGGCCCTGGGGAGCAGCACTCCAGCACCTGTGGGAACCTGAGGGTCAGCCAGCAGCGTGCCAGCGTTTCCTGTCAAAGCACTGATTGAAACTAGGTCCCCGATTCTCTCAGACCGCAGGGGGCGCTGGCCTCTGTAGGCGTTCAGCTCCGGGAAGCAGCTGCCGTGTCTTCGCCACAGCATACTTGGCGAGTCATTTTTGAATGAGGTGGGAAACGTACAGGCACACCCTCTCTTCCAGCAGTTGCTGTTCAGAAACTGTTTCCCTCGAAATGGCCCTTGCTAACCAAAGCTCACAGAATAAGCGAGGCCCTGAGCTTGGCCCCCGCGCCCTAACATGAACGAATGACGAAGGAGCACTCGTCACACCTTTGATTTTTTTCCCCCACTAAAAATGAGGCAGGATGCGAGGCTACCTGGCCATGGCGACTCGTGCTGTCCATCACAGGCAGCTTCAGCCCATCCGTCGGCAGGCCGGTTCTCCGTATTGCCTCACGCCCCCCCCGGGCGGGGCGGGCTGAGGGGCCTGCTGCGACCCCCCAGACAGGTGGTCAGGGCCCAAGGAGACCTAAGGGCTAGAGGAACGGGATAGAGAGTAAGGCCGGCCCTGCAGGCACACGCGGCGTTTGGGCCTCAAGCTCCACCGAGGATGGCCCCTGAGCAGAGCCAGTGTGGCCTCCCCCAAAATAAGTTCTGGTTCCTCTATACTGAAATGTGGAACTCGGCATAAAGCTGAATGGGTGTGACAGTCTCTTTCAAGGTGGGAGCTTCAGCGTGGGCCCCAAAGATGCCTGTCTGGGGTGCACAGTTTGATAAAGAAAAACTGTTTCCACTTAGATGTGGAGTAGGGGGTCGCTTAAATAAATATTTATATGACCAGGTAATACTTCGCTATGCAATCATTTTAAGTCTTATAAAAGAATAATGTTATGGAAATGTGTTAGCGTGTGTTGTTAGTATTATCTTGCTTTTGTTATACGTATTCACAGAAAATGCATTATACATATTTATAGAGAATGTCTGAATGGAAATGGACCAAGGTACAGTGGTTATCTCTGTGATTTTAGTCTAATTCTACTTAATTCTCTTCTCTAGCGGTTTTAGGATAGGTTTTGATTTGTGCTGAGATACATTATTTTAGTCTATTTGTCATTTTTGGAAAAGCACAAGAATATACTCGCACAGAATAATTACACGCAAAAATGACACTCCTGGCTTTTTATGGAAGAAGGAAAATGCTAGATGCAGGCCCAGTCTGCTGCGAGGACTGACGTGGGGACACTCAGTCCCTCTGTGGAGACTGACCGCCACAGCCAAGGACAAAGATCCTCCCGTGTATTTTGCGAGGCGCCGTCAGGTGCCCACATGCTGCCCTGCCGGGCCTCCCGCAGCTGAGGGGCTGTGAGTCTGCGGTCTGGCCCCGAGCGCCTTGCAGGGAGTCGCCTCCTTCCTCATCTGCCTTGTCCAGGACGCATGTCGCACTCCGGAGCTGAGGTGACCCTGTCCCGCTCCTGTGTGACGTGGTGACTCAGCCAGGAGGCTTACCGGCAGGCTGCTAATTAGGTTTCCTTCCTGCCGCTCCTGAAGGCTTGTCCACCCCCGTACTTCCACCCTCCGAGCCTCATTAGAGGAAAACTTCTTTCAGTTATTCTGGGCTCTGGGCGCCTTCGGGCTCCACCCGGCGCTGCTGAGCAGAGCCTTTGACTGCTGGGGAGGGGGAGGGTCTTCACGCTGTCACCTTGTTATTACGGAGCGCAGAAATATGTGGGTAGAAATTAAGAACTTGGCTAATTTGATTCTGGATAGTCACTCATGCAGCTTTGATTTTAATGCTTAGGAAGAAAAATTTCTTTATTAAAAACTTGTTTATAGAAAAAATCTTATTGACAGTTAGCCCCTGGCAGGGCTGAGGGCGCTTGGTGAATAGGCCGCGCCCGAGTGAGGATCTGGAGGCTGGCGTCAGGGATGGTGCTCATGTTGCCGGGTCTTTCCCAGCCTTCAGCTACCCAGACAGGAGCAGAGAGTGCATGGTAGTGGGAAACCGAGGTTTGACTTTCTCAGATAAAACGTTAAGTCTGAAGCCAAGTTGGGAGATGTTAGGGAACAGCCCGAGTCCACCAGCTGGACGGTCAGTCAACGTTTTACTTGCCCTACCTTGGTCTGTCACGGGATGGTTTCTGTTTATTTGGGGCCACAGTAGCCTGTTCTCAGGACTCTGCACTGCGGGTCACTCCTGGCAGGACTCAGGGAACGATGTGGGGTGCCGGGATCAAACTCAGTGAGCTGCATGTAAGGTCAGCGTCTGCCTGCTGCCGCACTGCCCCCAAGCCCCAAGCCACGGGTTTTCTTTTCAGCTTTTTTTGTCTTTTTGGGTCACACCCGGCAATGCTCAGGGGTTCCTCCTGGCTCTGCACTCAGGAATTACTCTTGGCAGTGCTCAGGGGATCATATGGGATGCCGGGGATTGAACTTGTGTCGGCCGGTGTAAGGCAAGCACCCTCCCCACTGTACCATCACTCCAGTCCCTAATCCACAGTTTTTAATTTGGGTCATTTCAAACACTGAAGGTCAAAGGAAGATTAGAATAAACCCTCATATTCATATCCAGTTTCAGCAATTATTCTGCTTAACTTTTTATCATGGGACCGTGGAGAAAGCTCAAACCCACCTGCAAGCACCGTCCTAGCTCTGTGATGGCGTGTCAAGTCAAGGGGACGCCAGTGGCAGTAGCAGGCTGCAGCGAACCATGCGTCGCTCATGCCAGACAGCACGGCCTGTGCTGGCCGCCTTCAGCCAGGCGTGCGCTGGACGGAGGGACAGGAGGCAGGATGTGAGGACCATGCCTGCAAACTTGGGCCTTGGGTCCTAGTTCCAGCCTAGATGGAGGTGGGGTCCTGCAGCAGATGCAAAAGGCAACTCGGATGTTCTTCCAGAGCCTTGAGGTCATGGCTCCAGGAGGGGCTGAGGGCATCAGGAGGTGCTTGTCCTGCCTGGTGACGACGATCTCCCTCCCCCTCCCCCACACACATGCGCACACACACACACTCATACACACATACACACTCATACACACATACACACATACACATATACACATACACACACAAGCACACACACACACACCCTCGAGAGCCTTCCTTAGTGTCCCTGCTTTATTGTGAGCTTTTCCAAAGAAGACCAATGTAGGGGTCCTGCTGCCCTGGTCAGCAGTGGGCTGTCGAAGGTCCTCCTGCTTGTCTTTGTACCTCATATTGTTCTGTTCTGTTTGACTTTGTGGGGGCTTCCAGGACCCCTTGGCTGTTCAGTATGGCCAAATGCTGGCATGCACCTGTCCGCTGGTCTCTGTGGGCCACCTTGCTCTGCCTAAAGATGAACGATCACTTCCCGAGCGCAGTTTCTGGACAGACGCCGTGTCCGGCTCCGCTGTGATTCCTCTCTGCATTGTGTTTCAAGAAGGGCAAAATGCTAATTAGCACGAACTATTGAAAACATCCAGGATACTCGTCTATAAATACGTTTCTAAATTTAACTTGTCTTACCAGATGAAACAGTTCTCTTTTCTCTCAGAATTCAAAACCGGTGTAAGTACTGGGTGTTAGATGGCCCAGTTACTTGTTTGCTGAGACCACAGCTCTCACAGCCAAAGCAGTTTTGAGGGCTGGAGGGGCCGTGTGGTGGGGCTGTGTCATGGGGGCCGTGTGGTGGGGCTGTGTGGTGAAGCCCTTGTGGTGGGTTGTGTGGTGGGACTGTGTTATAGCGCTGTGTGGTGCTGTGTGGTGGGGCTATGTGGTGGAGCTGCGTGGTAGGCTGTGTGGTGGGTTGTGTGGTGGGGCTGTGTTGTAGGGCTATGTGGTGGGGCGTGTGGTGGGTTGTGTGGTGGGTTCTCTGGTGGTGCTGTGTTGTGGTGGTGCCCTATGGTAGGGGCCATGTGGTGGGCCTATGTTGTGGGGTCATATGGTGGGCCTGTGTGGTGGAGCTGCATGGTAGGTTGTGTGGTGGAGCCATGTGGTGGGTTGTGTGGTGGGGCCGTGTGGTGGGTTTTATGGTGGGTTGTTTGGTAGGGTTGTGTGGTGGAGCTGTGTGGTAGGTTGTGTGGTGGAGCTGTGTGGTGAGCTCTGTGGTGGACCTGTGTGGTGGAACAGCATGGTGGGTTGTGTGGTGGAGCTGTATGGTAGGTTGTGTGGTGGAGCTGTGTGGTGAGCTCTGTGGTGGGCCTGAGTGGTGGAACTGCGTGGTGGGTTGTGTGGTGGAGCTGTGTGGTGGAACTGCGTGGTGGGCTGTGTGGTGAGCTGTGTGGTGTGTGGTGGGCTGTGTGGTGGGCCTGTGTGGTGGGCTGTGTGGTGGACCTGATGGTGGAGCAGTGGTGAGCTGTGTGGTGAGCTGTGTGGTGGGCTGCGTGGGCCTGTGTGGTGGGCTGTGTGGTGAGCTGTGTGGTGAGCTGTGTGGTGGGCTGTGTGGTGGGCCTGTGTGGTGGGCTGCGTGGTGAGCTGTGTGGTGGGCTGTGTGGTGGACCTGTGTGGTGGGCCTGTGTGGTGAGCTGTGTGGTGAGCTATGGTGGACCTGAGTGGTGGAGCTGTGTGGTGGGCTGTGTGGTGAGCTGTGTGGTGAGCTGTGTGGTGGGCTGTGTGGTGGGCTGTGTGGTGGACCTGAGTGGTGGAGCTGTGTGGTGGGCTGTGTGGTGGGCCTGTGTGGTGGACCTGAGTGGTAGAGCTGTGTGGTGAGCTGTGTGGTGGACCTGTGTGGTGGACCTGAGTGGTAGAGCTGTGTGGTGAGCTGTGTGGTGGGCCTGTGTGGTGGACCTGAGTGGTAGAGCTGTGTGGTGGGCTGTGTGGTGGGCTGTGTGGTGGGGCCATGCGGTGGGACTGTGTGGTGGGTGTTGGGGGCTTCCCAGATCCTGTCCCTGAACCATTCTCTCCTCAGGCCTCTGGGCAGCACTGCCAGGTTAGTGGGGTCTGGGGCAGGTTGGCTGCAGCCAAACAGGAACGGGCTCTGGGCTTTCCTCTTAGCTGAGCATCTGGACTGCCGGCAAGTCCTTCTGACTTGGCAGGACCCAGGCAGGAAGAAGCTGACAGGGACGGTCTCCTGAAATCATCCAAGAAGGGGAGACCCGAGGGGCACGGGGGGTGTGGGCTTCACCTAAACACAGATTTCCTGGACTGTTCCCCGCCCCTGGGGGATTCTGGCCTCCCGGGAATGCCATGACCAGGCCACACAGACTGTCCCCACTCACTGTCGCTGAAGCAGACAGGGAGGCAGAGCATGTCCGTCACAGTATCTGTCACCCCGGGGCAGTGCCTGCACTTGCCGAAACCACCAGTCGCTTCAGTTGTGGGTCTCTGACCTTTGGGAATCGCGATTACCCAAGGTCTTACTTGCTGCCCCTGTGCGAGGACCGCCCACAGCACCTGGGCCCGGAGGAGGGGCCTCTGGCGGCCAGAGAAGACCCTGCCCTGGACCTGGCGTTTTCTCTGGCTCTGAATCCCCGCCCTGGGCTCAGGAGGCGGGAGTTGGTCATGCTAACTGCTTGTGATGTGATTCCAGGTCAAGCACGGATACTCCAAGAGGGTCTGGTGTGTGCTCGTAGGAAACACGCTGTACTACTTCCGCAGCCAAGAAGAGAAGGTACGCATCGGGTTTCCGCGCTTCAGCTGGGCTGTGGTTTGCTCTCGGCTCTTCCTTTCGCTCTGCTTTGCTGAAACTTGAGACTGCATGAGTCGAGACCTCACAGGCCTGTCAGCAACCCCCAACAGGGGTCTCAGGACTGTCAGCCCCCCACTCTCCAACAGGGATCTCAAGCCGTAGCCCCCCACTCTCTGACAATGGTCTCAGACCTGTTAGACTCCCCTGACGGTCTCAGGCCGTCAGCCCCCCACTCTTCGACAGGGTCTCAGGTCTGTCAGCCCCCACTCTCTGACAGGGTCTCAGGTCTGTCAGCCCCCCTCTCTGACAGGGTCTCAGGCCGTCAGCCCCCCACTCTAGGACAGGGTCTCAGGCCTGTCAGCCCCCACTCTCGGACAGGGTCTCAGGTCTGTCAGCCCCCCCACTCTCTGACAGGGTCTCAGGCCTGTCAGGCCCCCACTCTCGGACAAGGTCTCAGGCCTGTCAGCCCCCCCACTCTCGGACAGCAGTCTCAGGCCTGTCAGCCCCCACTCTCTGACAGGAGTCTCAGGTCTGTCAGCCCCCCACTCTCTGACAGGGTCTCAGGTCTGTCAGCCCCCACTCTCGAAGGGTCTCAGCGCAGCCCCCCCCGGACAGGGTCTCAGGTTGTCAGCCCCACCCGGGGTCTCGGTGGTCCCCTGGGCGCCCCACTCTCTGACAGGGTCTCAGGCCTGTCAGTCCCCCTCTCGGACAGGGTCTCAGGCCTGTCAGCCCCCCACTCTCTGACAGCAGTCTCAGGCCTGTCAGCCCCCCCACTCGGACAGGGTCTCAGGCCTGTCAACCCCCCACTCTCGGACAGGGTCTCAGGCCTGTCAGCCCCCACTCTCTGACGCAGTCTCAGGCCAGCCCCCCAGCAGGGATCTTGTTTCTTGGTTCCTGCTCCAGGAGCATCTCCCAGGACCCGGGAGCTTTGTTACTGCACTCCCACCCTCACCCCTGCCCCAGCGCCTGTTCCCAGGAGCTGAACCAGAAAAACCATGAGGCTCCACAGGAGGAAGGCTCGGCTCGTCACTCCTGCCTGTGGCCTCACGGCCATTCCTACCATCAGCAAGACCCAGGTCATGCAGGGGGCCACGTGCAGGGCTACCGACCCTGGTCCCCTCACCCATCGCAAAGGACGTTTCCGTTTGTGAGAAGTGTTGCAGTGGAGACAGGTTCAAACACGGAGTGGAATTATCTTTACTCTCCGGAAAAGAGGTGCTGACTTGTGTTCATCTGCCCAGGGCCCCAAGGGGAGCCCCCGGAGAGACGAGATTGTGAAATGGGGCCAGAAGCCCCCTTGGCTCCCCGGTGCTACCGTTTCTTTTGCCCGGCCCAAGCAGGCAGGAGGGCCCTTGGCAGCCAGGTGGGGGCACAGGCAGGGGGGCCAGGCCCGGCCGCGGGACAGGACCGAAGGCCTGGGGCAGGTGGAGGGGGTGGGGAGGGCAGGGAGACCCCACTGAATGCTGAGAAGGTGCTCCTGCAGGTTGAGCACATCTGGGAGCTTTGGGGCGCTCACGTCTTGTCCAGAAGACGTTTCCTTGTTCAGTGCCCAGGATGGTGCTTTGTACATAATCACAGCACAGAAAATAATTGCCGCTGATTTAATGGGGGGACATAATGTTCCTGATGAAAGACGCCAATCAAATGACATGTGTTAATTGTTGTTACTAATCAGCTATTAGGCACGTGGGTTGCATCTAGAGAAGCCGTCCTGGAAAGCTCGCCGAGAAACCGGTGCTTTAATTGGGCTGTAAGAGAGTAAAAAGAGCAGCATCCCGATACTCCCAGCAAATGCTCTGGGCGGGATGGGTAGCAGGGGCTGGAGAGACAGAGACAGATGTTCATGGGCCTGGGAGACAGGCCAGATGTGCACAGAACTGAGGAGGGACAGATGTGTAGAGAGCAGGCGGGGACAGATGTGCGGAGAGCAGGCAGGGACAGATGTGCGGAGAGCAGGCAGGGACAGATGCCAGAGAGCAGGCGGGGCTGTGTGGAGAGCAGGCGGGACAGATGCGGAGAGGCGGGGGACAGATGTGCAGGGAGGAGGGGGACAGATGTGCAGAGAGCAGGCGGGGACAGATGTGCAGAGAGCAGGCGGGGACAGATGTGCAGAGAGCAGGCGGGGACAGATGTGCAGAGAGCAGGCGGGACAGATGTGCAGAGAGGAGGGGGACAGATGTGGAGAGCAGATGGAGAGTGCGAGAGCAGGGGGACAGATGTGTGGAGAGCAGGTGGGGACAGATGTGCAGAGAGCAGGCGGGACAGATGTGCAGAGAGCAGGCGGGGACAGATGTGCAGAGAGCAGGCGGGGACAGATGTGTGGAGAGCAGGTGGGGACAGATGTGCAGAGAGCAGGCGGGACAGACTTGCAGAGAGCAGGTGGGGACAGATGTGCAGAGAGCAGGCGGAGAGGCAGGGACAGACGTGCAGAGAGCAGGCGGGGACAGATGTGCAGAGAGCAGGCGGGGACAGATGTGCAGAGAGCAGGCGGGGACAGATGTGCAGAGAGCAGGCGGGGACAGATGTGCAGAGAGGAGGGGGACAGATGTGCAGTGAGCAGGCGGGGACAGATGTGCAGTGAGCAGGCGGGGACAGATGTGCAGTGAGCAGGCGGGGACAGATGTGCAGTGAGCAGGCGGGGACAGATGTGCAGAGAGCAGGTGGGGACAGATGTGCAGAGAGGAGGGGTCAGATGTGCAGAGAGCAGGCGGGGACAGATGTGCAGAGAGGAGGGGGACATGTGCAGAGAGCAGGCAGGGACAGATGTGCAGAGAGCAGGCGGGGACAGATGTGCAGAGAGCAGGCGGGGACAGATGTGCAGTGAGCAGGCGGGGACAGATGTGCAGTGAGCAGGCAGGGACAGATGTGCAGAGAGCAGGTGGGGACAGATGTGCAGAGAGGAGGGTTCAGATGTGCAGAGAGAGGGGGGACAGATGTGCAGAGAGGAGGGGGACATGTGCAGAGAGCAGGCGGGGACAGATGTGCAGAGAGCAGGCGGGGACAGATGTGCAGAGAGCAGGCGGGGACAGATGTGCAGTGAGCAGGCGGGGACAGATGTGCAGTGAGCAGGCGGGGACAGATGTGCAGTGAGCAGGCGGGGGACAGATGTGCAGTGAGCAGGCGGGGACAGATGTGCAGTGAGCAGGCGGGGACATATGTGCAGAGAGCAGGCGGGGACAGATGTGCAGAGGGAGGGGGGACAGATGTGCAGTGAGCAGGCGGGGACAGATGTGCAGTGAGCAGGCGGGACAGATGTGCAGTGAGCAGGCGGGGACAGATGTGCAGTGAGCAGGCGGGGACAGATGTGCAGAGAGCAGGTGGGGACAGATGTGCAGAGAGGAGGGGGGACAGATGTGCAGAGAGCAGGCGGGGACAGATGTGCAGAGAGGAGGGGGACATGTGCAGAGAGCAGGCAGGGACAGATGTGCAGAGAGAGCAGGCGGGGACAGATGTGCAGAGAGCAGGCGGGGACAGATGTGCAGTGAGCAGGCGGGGACAGATGTGCAGTGAGCAGGCAGGGACAGATGTGCAGTGAGCAGGCGGGGACAGATGTGCAGTGAGCAGGCGGGGACAGATGTGCAGAGAGCAGGCGGGGACAGATGTGCAGGGAGGAGGCGGGACAGATGCAGAGAGCAGGCGGGGACAGATGTGCAGAGAGGAGGGGGACAGATGTGCAGAGAGCAGGTCGGGACAGACGTGCAGAGAGCAGGCGGGGACAGAAGTGAACGTCTGTTTCTATCTGCGGTATAGTGGCTCATAGTGATGCATGGCCGCCGCAGATGGACAGAGAAACCTGCTGGCTGTCCTGCTGGGGAGCCTGGGAGCGTTGCTCGGGTGCTCCTGTGTGGGCCGCTCAGAGTGAAGACACCTAATTGGGGGTTAGACAGAGTGCGAGCCCAGGTCTGCACCCCCACACTGAGCCAGGAATGCCATGGGCATGTATGACAGAGCATCTGAAAGTCCGAGCTCCCGGGCTGGGAGGTGAGGAGCATTAGGGAAGGTGGAGCCTGGGGCGGGCTATAGCACAGTGGGGAGGGCACTTTGTTTGTACACAGCCAACCTGAGTTCAGTCCCTGACATCCCAAAGGCCCCCCAAGTCCTTCCAGGAGTGAGCCCTGAGTGCCACCACATTCCCCCACCCCCCACCAATAGAGGAAAATGGAAAAGAAAGCTGGAATCCTGTACTTTGCTGTAACTTGGAAGGGAACTGGAGGAAGCCGTGCTAGTCCAGAGGAAAGACAAACCCCAGCTGTCACACTCCCCGGCAGAGTGAAGGGAGCACCCAGGCGCTGGGGTCTGAGGGGTGGGGGGGTACTCTGGGGGCCCCAGGTGTCACTCCCCTGCTGTGTGAAGGGGCACCGAGGCCCTGGGATCTGAGGGCGTAAACACTCTGGGGGTCTTTGGCATGCTGGTGGTGGCACGTGGTAGCAGCTGTGTGAGTATAAGGTGACAGACACTATTGTATAGTGACCAAGAGTTAAAGAGAAGGGAAATGTCCTGGCAGAACCAGAGAGCGGGACCTGCGAGGGTGGCCCAGCACTGACCGCGCTTACCCTCTGGCCTCAGTGCAGTCAGCTCATGGTCTGTAAGCCTGAGGGAGATGGGACAGTTCCTTGCGAATGTTCTGTTTTCACACCGTGTGCGGAACAGCCAAGGTGGTGGAAGGTCCTGGTGGCTCTTGTGAGAGGTTTCGGGCTGGGCCCAGCAGCATCAACACCAGCTGCCTTTCCTCGACCCGCCCCCAGGGGCGCTGGTTTCACACCACACTTGTCCTTTTGAACCTACAGCTAAACCAGTCAGTTATGGGGTGGGGGAACTAGACCACGTTTGGACACGCTGCCTTTGTCTTGACCTCTTGCTACAGTCCGCGTGGCACAAAACATCAGAGGCAGCCAACAGTGGTGCCTAGCCGCTGTCGCTGCCCATGTGACTGCCCGTCTTGCCAGGGCCACCCGTCTCTGTTGCTGTGACCCTGTCGTGTGGGAACGTGTGGCTCAACTGCCTTTCAGGTTCCTGTCGGAAACTGGGTAGAGATGAAGCCACAGATATGACCTTCTCCCTCCACTGCCCCTCGCTTTAGTTTCCTCTCGGTCAGATCAAGCTCTGGGAAGCCAAAGTGGACGAGGTGGACAGGTCCTGTGACTCGGATGAAGATTATGAAGCCAGCGGGCGGAGCGTGCTGTCCACACACTTCACCATTGCCGTCCACCCCAAAGACCAAGGCCCCACCTACCTCCTGATTGGATCCAAGCATCAAAAAGGTACCCATAGCTTGGGATTAGAAGTAGAAGGACAGAATTTTGGACAACTGACATGTGAAAATGTGGCAGAATTTCCTTCTTTTATTTTAATGAATACCTGCCCCTTGAAGTGTTGCAGGTGTGACTGCGGTGCCCGGCTGCATCAGCAGGTGGCAGACAGGAGACAGGCTTGTCTACACGCAGGGCTCTGCCCCGTGGGTCCTGTATGGTTGATGGTCTGACATAGATAAAGACTGAGTCCTCTGGGATGAACCCAGAGCCACAGCAGAGCCTGGCAAGCTACCCATGGTATATTCGTTGTGCCAAAAACAGTAACAATAGTGTACCTCATTCCCAACAAATGAAGATGTTACTAGTGCCCACTAGAGCAAATAGATGAATGGGGAGACAAGTGATGCAAGATTTTAATGAATTATCATGCTGGTAGGTTTCGTGGTTCCAGCCTTGAACCCAGCCTCAACTAAAGCCTACTCCCACACTCAAAGGCAGAATAACATTCCCTGGGTGTGGTGATCACTGGTACTCCTTCACCAGTGAGCCGTGAGGCTTCTCAGTGTGCTGACTATGGTGAGGGACGGTGCAGAGAACAGGGTGCCCATGTGAGGGACGGTGCAGAGAACAGGGTCCCGCCTGAGCGACGGTGCAGAGAACAGGGTCCTGCCTGAGTGACGGTGCAGAGAACAGGGTGCCCATGTGAGGGACAGTACAGAGAACAGGGTCCCGTGTAAGGGACGGTGCAGAGAACAGGGTCCCGCCTGAGCGACGGTGTAGAGAACAGGGTGCTCATAGAGCCCTCGAGGATCTGATTTCATTCGTCTGGAACATGAACTGCAGTCTTCAGGCTTGCTGGTCCTGGGCTGCTTGTCATTTCCGTTTCGAGATCCCTCTGTTCTGTTTCCATGGTGGCCACACCCACTGTGCTCTCACCAAACAGTGCACATTTTCTCCACACCTTTCCAGTACTGAGGCTATTGTGTTTATTGTAAGGGCACTTCTATTAGATGTGAGCTGACATTGTGGTTTTGATTTGCGTCTTTCTGGTGATTAGTACTAGAAGACTTCTGCATATGCCTGCACATACCTGTTTCCATTTACACATTAGTTTGAGAAATGTCTGTTAAGTTCCTTTTCTTATGTGTTTTTACTCTTAAGTTGTAAGACTTACTTTAGTTTTTCACCCTTTATCAGAAATGTAGTTTGCAAATATTTTCTCTCTGTTTTGGGGGTCACACCCAGCAGTGCTCAGGGTTTACTCCTGGGCAGTCGCTCAGGGATCTCTCCCGGGGACTGGGGGAGCTTATGTAGTGCATAGAACAGGACTGATTTGTGCTTTATCTTCCGTTGGGTGACTTCTTTGGATTTGCTCGTCCTAATTTGTTTGTTAGTCCTGTTTTTGTGGAATCTTTGGGGGCTGTTTGAGGTAAGCTCAGGTCATGTGTAGGCAGAGATTTGGCTTCTTCCTTTCCAGTTTAATGCTCTGGTCTCTTTTTCTTGCCTTGTCGCTCTGGCTGGGACTTGCAGTGCTATGTTGAGCGACAGTGAGGCGGGCAGCCTCGCCCCTGTCAGTGGTGAGGGAGTTGCCATCTGATTCCACCCTCAAGTATGTCATGGGCTGTGGGCTTGCCCGAACCATGCGAGGTTGCCTTTACTCTGTTGGTGTAAGTTCTTCTTGGGGATTTATTTTCTTTAGCTTTGGTGGATTTACTACATCCTTCATATGTTTTAGGAGTCAGATTTTAAATCTAAAAGTTTCTCGACTTCCTTAAAAAAAAACTATGAACTGGGTACATTTATTCAAATGGGTAAGCTGCCACACTTGCAACTCACAGACACCAAGAGTCAGGCAGAGGCATAAAGAGATTTATTAGGACAGAAGGAGCTCAGCACTGAGGGCTGAGAGCTCGCCCGCCTTAGAGACCTGGAGCCCCGAGGCACTGAAGCCTTTGCTTTTCGTACACTCTGAGGGCCTGTTCTCCTCTAAGCTAAGCAGAAGTACAGAAGCAAATTGGGCATCCAGTAGTTAGCGCATCCTGTTCTGTCTCATAAAACAAGAACAAGGTCAAACTTGACTTCATACATTTGCTTAATCATGCGTGTTATCTGCATTTTATGTTAATGCCCTAGGGGTCTGGAGTGTTTCTCTTGCTAGGGTGTAAACTTCGTGACCCTGAGGCACAATATGGAGTCAGTGCTTCAAGATGGCGTCACAGTGGTTCTGCCCAGCCTTTCAAAATTTATTAACATCATATTCTCTTCCTGAATCTCACTGTGCTTTTCTAAGAAACATCTCTGTGTGTTGGGGCAGTCCTGAGCACGGTCAGCCGGGGCTTCAGTGGGTGCTTAAACATTGAACGCTGGTATTTCCGAGCCAGTCTTCCGCTGTGTGTGTGTGTGTGTGTTGCTTCGCACTCATGCAATCGGCAGGAGGTGTCCGTGTTCAGGTGTCGCTGTGCTCTCTCCCCAGGACACCTGGCTGTATCACCTGACAGTGGCGGCTGGCAGTAACAACGTCAATGTTGGCTCTGAATTCGAACAACTCGTCTGCAAATTGCTAAACATTGAAGGGGAACCTGGTAGGTTTATAGCATAGAGGACTCTGTCCTATCTGATGGAAGGCTCCCCCGCCCCCGCCCTTTGCCTCTGCAACGCACCTGCCTCTCATAGCTTCATTCATCCTGGGCCAGGCTCACCACACCAGCTGCCCTGGTTTCCCAGCACTGCCCTGACTCTCCACACCAGCCTGACATGAACTCACCCCTCTGGAGCCCCAGCTTAGCACTGGCAAACAAGGTGCCAACAAAGTGCATTCAGCACCGAGGCCCCTTGTACCTCTCACTTTTGTGAATTTTGCTGCATTGTATTGAAAGCAATTTTTTATGAGAGGTGTCCCCGTTAAGAAGTTAGAGTCTTGGGGGCCGGAGCGACAGCAGAGCAGGTAGGGCGTTTGCCTTGCACGCACATGGCCAACCTGGGTTCCATCATCAGCATCCCATATGGTCCCCTGAGCACCGCCAGGATGAATTCCTGAGTGCAGAGCCAGGAGTAACCCCTGAGCATTGCTGGGTGTGACCCCCCCCACAACAAAAAGAAGTTAGAGTCTGTCATGTATGATACACTTATTTATAGAGATCACATTTTACATGTAGTACCTAGCTCAGAATTGTAGAAACTGTCGATTTTAGGGGCGACTTCAAGTTTCTCTCTCTGTCTCCTGATTTGGCATCTCCTCTGAGCCCTTTTTCTGGTTCTGGTCGTTATTCCCCTCTAAGGCTGCTGGTCTTCATCAGGCCAGGGCGGCATGAATGTGCCTCGGTAGAGTTTTCTCACCAAGAACATGAGGACCAAGCGCCTCTCAGTTCTGTATATTGGAGACAGAAGTGTGAGGTGCCCATGCCTGGAAATAGAAAGGAAGTGAAATTTCAGAGGTTTTCTCTGACCTTGTGAGCTGCCTTGGGGGCTGATGTGATTGGAGACAGACGGCTCATTTCCTGCTATGTCCGCTCCATTTTCAGGCTCTCAGATATGGAGGCACCCGAGCTTGTGCCACAGCAAAGAAGGAATTGTCTCTCCTCTGACCACGCTGCCCTCAGAAGCTCTGCAGACAGAAGCCATTAAGTTGTTTAAGGTAAAACTTTCTATGCAGTTTGAGTTGCTTAAAGATTTGGCTGGAAAAAGAAATGATTGCAATTATAAAGTATTTCTCTCTTAGAAAATTCAAGCTTGGATTATTATTAGTAAAGAAAATTGGCTGAAATAAAATGAGATGAGTTCGGTCTGCTTCGAGTGAACACTGGGGACTTCCTGGAAGAAGCGATGGTCTGGGTGGTGTAAGCGGCCCTGTCAGGACTCATTTCCCCTTTGGCCTCTCGAAAGGAGCAATTTTCTCACCACACCTGCGCCGTGTTGGGAGGGCTCATGACTGACCGGCACTGCCTGTGTTCCTTTTCTCGTGTGACATTTTGAAAATCACCCACAAAGAACACAGATCCCCATGGCAGGAAAAACTCATGCAGGTTTGCCAGGAACCAGGATGACGCAGTGAACTTCAGAACGAGATGTAGGTGACCAAACTCAAGCGCACAGGAGCACGGGAACATACCCAGGGGTTTGCCGGTCATTTGGATGCTGCTGGGATCTTCCCAGGCAGGGGCAGAGTAATGGTGCAGCGGGGCCGCACTCATCTGCACGTAGCCAACATGGGTCCACCTTGGCACCACATGTGGTCCTGGGCACCGCCAGGAGTGTCCCCTAAGCACAGAGCTAGGAGTAAGCCCCAAGCACCACTAAGTATGGCCCCAAAACCAAAAAGGAGGAGGAAGAGGAGAAGGAAGAGGAGGAGGAGGAGGAGAAAAGAAGGAGGAGGAGAAAGAGAAGGAGGAGGAGAAAAAGGAGGAGGAGGAGGAGGAGGAGGAGAAGGAAGAAATTACAGGCATACAAATTGGAAGTGCTTATATTTAGAGAGAATATAATTGCATGTTTGAGAAACACCCAGCCCCTGACCAAAAAAAAAAAAAAAAAGTCCTACTGAAATTGAGTGTGATGATGGGGTACAGAATAGCTAGACAGGGAACGAAGCCTCTGGTGTGAACAGACAACAACCAGTCAAAGAAAAGGAGGTTCTCAGTCGGTGGCCAGAGCGGACAGTGGCCCTCAGGGATAAGTGGACATGCCCAGACACCGGTCCCACCTGAGTGAGGGGTGGCCAGCACAGGCCTGCTAGAGCTTGAGGGGACCAGGCAGTGAGGACCCGGATAAGAAGGGCAGGAGCGAGCAGCACTGTGCATTCGCCTCCTGCTCAGAGTCTGCTGCGCCTGGGGAACTGGCGGACGTGCTCAGAGCCCCTGAGCCTGAGGGCCACATGTTCTAGTTTTCATCTGTCCCAGTGAGCTTTGAGGCATTGATATCTGAGTGAAAAGTGTGTGAGGACGGTTACACGTAGCCTTCCCCAGGGACTTCAGAGTCCTTCAAAGCTCTTTGCTGAGAGTCGACTTCTGTCCAGCTGATGCTGTTTAGGGTACTGTTCCCCAAAATGATTTTTTTGATAAACTTGATCTTTAAGATGCTTACCAGGAAAACGAAGATGGGAAGGCATTGAATCAAGTGTAGAAAACCAGGTTAGGGGCCGGAGCGATAGCACAGCGGGTAGGGCGTTTGCCTTGCATGCGACCGGCCTGCGCCAGCCCAGGTTCGATCCCCGGCATCCCATATGGTCCCCTGAGCACCGCCAGGAGTAATTCCCTGAGTGCAGAGCCAGGAGAAACCCCTGAGCTTTGCCGGGTGTGACCCAAAAGAAAAAAAAAAGAAAAACCAGGTTAAACAAATGAAGCATTCTGCCTTTCTCTGGTAGGAGATCTTGTATTATTTAATAGACTGATACAGATATCAGCAGGACTTTTCCAAAACTACAGACTAGGAATTTCTTTTTACCCAGTTGTGCTCAGGGATCACTCCTGGTGGGGCTCGGGACCATTCATGGCACTGGTTTTTCACTGGACAGTGGACAGCATAGTACCAGCATGTGTGAAGGGCTGGCCGGGTCCATCTCTCTTGGTGCTGAGTTGAGTCTGTAGACCACATCTTCATCTGTCCCGTGTCTGTGGGCTCTGGGGCTGTCTCAGCATTCGATGGCTGTGAGCAGTGTGACCTTGAACCGGGAATGCCAGTCCTGGAGCCCATGTTCCGTCGCCTCTGGGTGGCTCGCAGCGGCTGGAGAGCCGTGTCTCGGGCTGGAAGGAGCCCCCGGGCTGTCCCGCGCCTTCCAGCGCACCCAGGGCTCAGGCTGCCCTTTTGCCGGACACTCTCCCCCACCCTTGCTTCTTTCTTAATGAAGCTGTTCTCAGGGTGCGAGGTGAAATCTCATTGTGGGTCTGATCTTTATTTCCTTGAGAGTAAGGATGGGACATCTTTACACAGGTCACGGGACATCTGAATGGCCTCTCAGAGAAACGTGTATTTGGAGCCTCTGCCCATTTTCAATTAGGTGGTTTGGTTTTTGTTATGGCATTTTTTAAACAAAACATAAATCACTTTCTATTTGGGATCTTCACCCTTTGCCTGGCATATAATTTGCAAGAGCTATTCCGGAAGTTGGTTGTGTTTCCCTGAAGCTCTTGGCTTTACTGTGGAGAAGCGCTTTAGTGTAGTCCTATTCGTTTTGCTTTCATTTCCTGGGTCATCGTAAGTGGCCATAAGGGAACAGAAGCCATCATCGAGTCTTTTAGGATGGTGAAGCTCTTTGTCATTTTTCATACCTTTACACTGAGAGTTCCTTGCTCTGAACTCTGAGATTTCTGCAGCCACTCTGGGTTTCCTTAGATTAGTACGACAGTACTCAACCATTTCCGGACATTCTGGGGAAGGAAACTATTGTCTGAAGAAACATTCCTGTCCTGATTTGAGAGACTAAATGTGACCCAGGACTCAGGCCAGCACAGAAGGTGCTCACCTTCCCTGCTGCCCGTTCACTCCCACACAGCCCCCTGAGCACGACCAGATGCAGTCCCCAAGTCCCCAAGCTCTGCTGGGCTAGCCCAAGTCATCCTGGGCTACCTGTTGGCTGAGACTTGCCAACTGGCCCTCAGGGAGTCCTGCCATGAGGCAGTGGCGAGAGGCTGAGAAGGGCTGTGCTCAGGTGCTGCCATTCTGCCCCCTCAGACCTGTCAGCTCTTCATCAGCGCAGCCGTGGACGCTCCGGCTATCGACTACCACGTGTCTCTGGCCCAGAGTGCGCTGCAGGTGTGTCTCACGCACCCCGGAGGCTACAGGACGAGCTCTGCTGCCAGCTCATCAAACAGACCCGGTGGAGACAGCCGCAGAGCCAGCCTGGGCCACTGCAGGTACAGAGCCCGCCCCATGCCGCAGAGCCAGCCTGGGCCACTGCCGGGGCCGCCCCTCCAAGCCGCCTGGGCCACTGCAGGTACGGAGCCCGCCCCATGCCGCAGAGCCAGCCTGGGCCACTGCAGCTACAGAGCCTGCCCATGCCCTTAGGGTGCCAGGGTGGAGACAGCCAAGCCATCCCTGGACCCCTGCAGGTATGGCCAGCCTGCTCCATGCCTTCAGGGTGCTAGGGTACAGATAGCCACAGAACCAGCCTATTTCACTGCAGGTATGGCCTGCCTGCCTCACGCCCAAGACGTTTGTGTACCTAAATTCATCACCTAACCTTGGGCTTGGGTTCGGGGTCCCTCCCCATGGTGCTTAGGGGACCATGCAGTGACAGTTCTGGCTCTTAGAGGGTTTCTGTTTTCAAATTGCTGCCTTATTTCCAGAACTCGAGAAATGACATTTCCCTATAACCTCAGTATCGGTCAAAACATCAGTAATTGGGGCCAGAGAGATAGTCCAGCGGGTAGGGCATTTGCCTTGCACATGGCCGGCCCATGACAGCCCATGTTCGATCCCGGCATCCCATATGGTCCCCGAGCACTGCCAGGAGTAATTCCTGAGTGCAGAGCCAGGAGAAACCCCTAAGCATTGCCAGGTGTGACCCCCAAAAAAAAAATCAGTGATTGTGTGGGTATCAGTTAGGATACATTTAAGGGCTTCTGATTATTTTTCTAGTAATAAATATCACTAAAGTTGACAACTCAGGGTCGTCCTTGACAAAACATTAAACCTGGGAGACCAGAGGCCATAGCGAGGGAAGGGGCTCCCAGCCCTGTGTGTGGTGGACAGTGTGGTGGGCCCACAGCATCCCACCTTCTGACCAGCCTTCTTCCAGCCCTTAGCCCCATGTAGTGAGTGACGCAAAGTGTGCCCCCTGAGACGGGGGCGTCAGGGAGGGGGTGATGCAGAGCAGAGTGTGTCCCCCTGAAGGGGGCGTCAGGGAGGGGTGATGCAGAGCAGAGTGTGCCCCCTGAGACGGGTGTCAGGGAGGGGTGACGCAGAGCAGAGTGTGTCCCCCTGAGGAGGTGTCAGGGAGGCGGTGACCTGACTTTGCCTGAGGCCGACGTTCATCTCTCCTCAGGGCTGGCAGCTGCTGGCGCTGTGTGTGGGCCTCTTCCTGCCCCACCACCCTTTCCTGTGGCTGCTGCAGCTGCACCTCAAGAGGAAGCGGACCCCAGGTGTGCAGTGCCTGGAGAGAGTAGGGCCGCCTGGGAGAGCTCTGGCTCAGGCGAAGGCACCGTGGGGTCGGTTGTCTCCTTCCTGACTTCGAGGACCCACCAGGCTGCACTGTGGAGCCCCCAGTCCTGGAGGACGACATGCCCCTCCTCTGTTCCTCTGGCTCTGGGTGTCCTGGGGTAACCCTCACTCATTCTGCTACATCAACGTTTTGGGGGCTTTCCTGATTGGTGCTCAGGGGCCCAGGCATCCTTCCCGGTGATTTTGGACCAGTGGGTCAAGTAGCCAGAGGTTCACCAGCCGAGCTGAGCCGAGGAGGCAGTGCTGCTTGGGGCTGTGTGCCAGGGGTGCCTGGGCCCACCACCAGCAGCAGCAGGGACTCCTCCTCACAGTGCTGGAGGACCTGTAGGCCCCTGGAAGCGCTTGGGGTCCTCCAAGGCTGAGCCCAATGGTGAGCAGGTGGCCATGGGGCCTGCGTGGCTTTGTGTTGTTGCTTTTGGGGTTTTTTTGGGAGGGGAGTGGGGCACACAGAGTGTGTTCAGGGGTTACTCCTGGCTGTGCACTCAGGAATATTCCTGGCAGTGCTCAGGGGACCATATGGAGTCCTGGGGATTGGACCTGGGTCAGCTGTGTGCAAGGCAGTGCCCTCCTCGCTGTACTATGACTCTGACTGCTAGTTTTGCATGTTTTACAGCCAAGAAGGAAAATGTGCTTTACTTTTTTTTGGAGACTTGTCTGCTCTGCACTACCATCTCACTGCCCGCTACCCTGAGCACTCTCTCTCTGTGGTCTCGTTAAAGCAGCCTTTCTGGCTGGCCATCGGAAGGACTGATAACCTTACACTTCTCTGTGATCACAGCTGAAGGCGTCTGATTGATGGGTGACGAGTGTTAGGAACTGGTATCTGAGAAAAGGTGGCTGTGTCACTGCTGGGTGGCGGATTCCAGCCTGCAGCGTGTCCAGGGCTCGCTTGGACCTCGTGGGCTTCTTGACCGGAAGTGGCTCTAGGCTCTAGCCCACGTTTCTGATTCCAGGACAGAGTTCGGAAAATACGCCATTTACTGTCAGCGCTGCGTGGAGCGAACGCAGCAGAACGGAGAGCGGGAGGCGAGACCGTCCCGGATGGAGATCCTCTCGACCCTGCTGCGGAACCCTTACCACCACTCTCTGCCTTTCAGCATCCCTGTTCACTTCCCGAACGGCACCTACCAGGTGGGGCAGGCCAGGCCGAGAGCTGTCACTGAGGGGCATGGTGCCTGTTAGAGAGAGACCTCAGGGGGCATATTTCTGAGGTCCCCGCTAACAGCAGACCCACACAGCCAGGTGAGGGGGCCTTACGAACCCCCATGTTCACTGTTGCCCCAATGCTAGGGTCCAGGCCACCCCCTCTCTCTGCATAGCACCTGCGGGGACAAATGCTCCACAGGAGTATGAGCAACTTTCCTCTTCAAAGTCCCTGAGTCTCAGGGGCTCAGCGGGCGACTGTTCAGCTCCCGGGCTGGCTCATTCACTGAAGCCGACACGGCCCGGCTCAGAGCCAGCAGCTCGTCAGGCCCTAAGCCTTTAATTGCCAAATTCAGCCTCATACTGAACACTAAAGTGCCCATTTAAGTGCATTTCTTGCCTGTTTTCTCACTTGCTTTCTTTGCTCCAGAGCTTGGGGTCTGCCTTGACAGGTAGGTGCGCTATTTCTACAGTCGTTTACAGCTGTAGATTATCTCTCTGGGTCCACCCCTATTGGCTGACAGCAGGATTTTTGACCCCTCTGGGACGCTACCACTCAGACCACGTGGATTTCCTCCAGTGGTACTTTCAGGGAGACACAAAAGCACCAAACTGATGCCCTGCTCAGGCCTCACGTCAGGCACGAGTGCCCATGGCGCCCTGTGGCTCCTGTGCAGGTCGTGGGCTTTGACGCGCCCACCACGGTAGAGGAGTTCCTGAGCACCCTGAGCCAGCACACCGGCATGAGGGACCCCAGCGCAGTCGGGGTTCGCCCTGTTCACAGACGATCCTTCCGGCAGGGACATTGGAGCACTGCCTGCAGGGGGACCGTCAAAGGTAGGCAAGAGGCGCCCAGGGTCTGGGCAGGGCAGCATAGGGGGCCCGGCTGCTCCCAAGGGCTCCCTCTGCCCCAGTCCTTGCAGCTGATGCTCCAGTACAAGGCTCTGCCGGAGCCCAAGTTCTCTGGTCACGAGGGCCTGCAGTAGAGAGTGTGGGAGGGACGCAGTGAGCCTGGTACTGACAAAGAGCGTTCCCGCCTGCATCTCTCTGGGCCTGATCTCTGCATCCCCAGAGCAGCCCAACCTGGGGCTCAGACCAGGCCCTGGCGCTAGTGCCGCGCTCTGCTGAAGGGAGACACAGCCTGCTCCATATGCGAGCAGGCACCAGCCTGTACCGGGGCTCGTGAGCCCCCGAGATGAGGCACTGTGGGAGCTTAGCCCCGGGAGAGTGTAGACCGGCCATGGGCTAACGCAGGAACTCTGCAGGAGAGCAGAGCAAAGGCGGAGCGGGGCTGCTTTTCAAAAAGTTGTTTTGAGGGGCCGGAGCAATAAGCAATAAGCACGTGGTGCTTGCCTTGCATGAGGCCGACCTGTGTTTGATCCCCGGCATCCCACAGTGTCCCCAGAGCACTGCCAGGAGTAAGCCCTGAGCACCAACAGGTGTGATCCCACCCCAAACCAAATAAATAGTGTTTGAGCTGGAGAGCTAAGAGCGCAGGTAGGCACGTGCTCTCACGCAGCCGACTTTAGGCTGGATTCTCAGCAGCCCATAGGGGTCCCCACGGTCCACTCCTGAGCTCAGAGCCAGGAGTCCACCCTGAGCACCACCAGGTGGGCCCCAAATAAACACAAACCCTTCCAGGTCATCTGTTCACGTGCCCCTGCCGCCCTGCTATATGCAGTAGTTCGCAGTAGAGCCCCCTTCTCTCACTTGTATCACTTGTCTTCCTGTTCATCAATTGCTCTAGTGGGCACCAGTAACATCTCCATATGTCTTGTCACATGCTGGTGTAGCCCAAGGGCATCTGCTTGCTCCAGGAACACGAAGACCCTCAAACCATTCCTTCAGGTCATGGGAATGAGGTCTATAACTGTTACTGGTTTTTGGCATATCAAATACGACACGGGTAGCTTGCCAGGCTCTGAGCCCCCTAGGATCAGAAATAACCTGTTGTGCCCCAGCAATGAGCAGACTAAGGCCTGAGGGGGGATAGGCCTCATGGCCTGGGTCAGCTCTGGGGCCTGAGGTGGGGAGTTGGAAGCTGGGGGGGAGGGCATGAGCTGCCACACCTGGTCCCTGAGCTCATGGCACACAGCGTGGTTCCTTCCCCGAGACTCACTCGCTCTGCCCAGCGCTGTCCATGGCCCGGAGCTCTGTGGCTGCAGACACATGCGAGGATGGTTTCTCCTTAGTTCCAGGTGCTACTTGGTGAGTCCAGCACTTGCAACGGCCAAGTTGGGCCTCTCTGGCCCCAGTCCTGGCTTCTGGCCGGGAACTGCTCATCCCTATTTCTGGAAACTTTTGTTTGTGATCTGCTCCATGCCCAGCCCTTCCTGAGGGGCTTGTGCTCTTTCCCACGCCAGAGTCCTCACATGACACCTCACAGTCCCTGGCAGCTCCCAAGGCAGCCACTAAATCATGGAGGAACACTCGGACTTTCTCCTCTCCAGGCCCAGGGCCCTCACTGGGTTCCTTCCTGAGGAAGAGGTCATGGCCTTTCGTGGCTGAAAGGACCCATAGAGTGGCTCCAGGCCTGCTGTGTAGAAGTCCAGGGGGTTTTTGTCCACGCACTTAGATCCCTTGATGGAAGCTGAAGTACAGACTTGCTGCTTTGAAGACCATCGTCTGTCTGTTTCCTGCTCTTTCCAGATATGCGACATCATTTCCAAATGGGAACAAGCTTCCAGAGAGCAGCAGGCGGGAAGTGGGAAGGCACACGGACGGTGCGCCTGACTTACAAGAGCAGGTGAGTAAAGCCGCGGCCCCCAGTAGCCTGGCCGGTTACTGTGTCAGTGACTTCTCTTGGTGACGGCCCATGGCTGTGGTTGGGGGAGGGGAGGTTGGAACCCAGCCTGTGTCCCCAACAACTGAATTTTTGTCAAACTTTGCCTTCAGATAGCGATTAGGAAAAACTGAGAGAAGAGCTGTTTTAGTAGGGGTTTGTACCAGAGTGAATCCACTTTCAAATGTTTGCTTAACCCTGTCATGTTCTCCCGACAAGCCTACCTCAGTGCAGCTTGAGGGAGCCCAAAGAGCTAGAGCAGAGCATTGTATGCGGAGGCCCTGAGCTCAGACCCAGCCCTGCATGGCCCAGGCACTGCCAAGAGCAGCCCTGGGCACTGTGTCAGGAGTATCCTCCCGAGCACTGCTAGAGAGCAGCCCCTGAGCACTGCAGGGTAGCTCCTGAGCACTGCCAGGCCAGTTCAGCACTGTGTCAGGAGTATCCTCCGAGCACTGCTAGGAGCAGCCCCTGAGCACTGTCAGGAGCAGTCCCCGCACTGTTAGGCGTATACTCTGAGTACTGCCAGGAGCTGTCTTGAGTACTGTCAGAAATAGCCTGATCACTGCCAGGAACAGCCCTGAACACTGTCAAGAGCAGGAGCTGAGCACTGCCAGACATGCTCCTCCCCTCCACCCCCACAGAAGCATAACTGTTGGATCCTACTTCATCTGTAGTGAGGAGAAATATTTGAGTTTCTGGGTCCTTCCTGCTCCCAGCCCCTGCTGCCTCTCTTCCATGTTTATGGACGTGCAGGCAGGTTCCAGCTGGAGGCTCTGAGGAAAATGTATTAAAGACAGACACAGACAGTGGCTGCCTGTGGGATTCTCTGGCAGGTGAGGGAGGTGGTAGGGGCTCATCCTGGCCTGGATAGGGCCCTGCAGTCCCCCTTTGAGCCCTAAAGCTGTGGGGGCGCTGTGCAGGACTTGGGAATGTCTTGGGATGGGGGGGAAGTCCGCCATGGGCCTGGGGTTGGGTCACATCCTTAGCAGTGTGAGGCAGCTGGCCAGTGACTGGATTATCCTCCCTAATCTCCTTGGCATCGTGGACTCATGATTGCTGTCACGACCCGTGCTGTGGTGGGCGGCTCTCATTAAGCATTTCCTGGGAGGCTGGGTGCATCTGCCCCTAGAATGAGGGGTCAAAGACGAATCCGAGTGCCTGGTGGCAGGAGGGTGGGGGGCTGAGTGTTGTCTTGGCCTCTGGCTGGAATCACTGGGGTCCGGTTCACGCTCTGCACTGGGGCCGGGCCTGCCTTTGACGGGGTGGGTCTGCTCTTCCATGTGGCTGCCGCAGGAAGGCTCTCCTGCACTCTCGGGCCCTGGGGACAGTGCAGGAATCAGGCTGGGGAGGGGGTAGACCTTTGTGGGGCCTCTCTCCTAGGGGCCCACGGAGCCCGCGCAGCCTCGGGAGGAGCAGGAAGCAGATGTTGGGGTCCGGGCGCTGCTCTGCAGGGACCTCCGCCTCAGTGGGGGCCCCAGGGCAGAGGCAGGGGCCCCCCAGGCGCAGGTCTGTGGAAAGGCCCCAGCCCTGATGCTGAGGGGGACCCCCTCGGCTGGGTCTCAGTGCGGCTCTGCGGGGGCTTCGTGCCTGCGCCTGTCCACCCCCGCCGCTGTGGAGACTGGGCCGTCCGCTGAGATGACCGCGGCGCTGAGCAGGTGCCGTGCTGAGGAGCGACGGCCCGGTGCAGCGCGTCGGGGAGATGGAGGCGGGCCAAGCGGCCGCCTTCAGCTGGCGTCCCTCTGCTCCAGACTCCACTTCTCCGTGCAAGCTCGGGGCGAGACAGAGCGGGAGAAGCTGCTGCTGATGTACCAGACCAACGAGCAGATCGTCCCACGGGCTCTTCCCCCTGAGCAGGGACCTGGCGCTGGAGATGGCGGCGCTCGTAGCCCAGGTGAGCACCTCCACGCTCGCCGCAGGAGGACGAGGAACGGATTTGACTTTAGACCCGTAATTCCCGGTTCGGGTTTCCACAGGTAGACGTTGGAGATTTTGAAAGACCTCTGTCAACTCCGGCCGACCAGATTCCAAACCACTGCAAAGTAAAAGCAGACTCTGAAGCAGGCGCTGGACAAGTTCTACCCCGGGAGATACAGAGACGGCGCCTCTGACGATCAGCTGCGGTAAGCCCCCGGGGAGAAGGGGTCTCGCGAGATCCTCCAGTACGCCCAAGCTCGAATCTGGTCTCGTGAGATCCTCCGGTACTCCCAAGCTCGAATCTGGTCTCGCGAGACTCTCTGATACTCCCAAGCTCGAATCTGGTCTCGTGAGACTCTGTGATACTTCCATACTCAAATCTGGTCTTGGCGAGGTTCTCTGATACTTCCATGAGCCAATCTTAAAGATGAACAAAGAGATCCCAAACTATAGGTTATGGATCTTTTTATTTATTTTTTCCCCAAATTTTATTACACCACTTTTACACATACAATTGCAGGATGCTCATGTCGAGTTTTTTTTTTTTTTCTGCTTTTTGGGTCACACCCGCAATGCTCAGGGGTTACTCCTGGCTCTGCACTCAGGCATCACTCCTGGCGGTGCTCGGGGACCATATGGGATGCCAGGGATCGAACCCGGCTGGCATGGGCTGGCCACATGCAAGGCAAATGCCCTACCCACTGAGCTATCGCTCCAGCCCCTCATGTCGAAGTTTTGGTTCCACAGTGTTCCAACACCCATCCCTCCACCCTAACCCATCTCCCATCACCAATGTCCCCCACCTCTCTCCCCCCTCCCACACCTCAACTACTTGGCGGGTTCTCTCCTCTCTATCTCTCCCTCCTGCCCACCTTTCCTACACATCGTATAATGCAGTACATTAAAGGACATAACTGTTTCCACTAGTTTGATGGATCGCGTGGCTGCAAGTGGCTGCGCGACTTAGGGGCCTTATGGTCAGCATCCAGATAGTGAAAATGGCGGCTAGTGTGGTGGGTGAGTCTCATCCGGCTGCTTCCTGGACCCCCAGAGGTGATGGGCCCATTCCCAAAACCCATCTGTCCTCCTGGGGGCCCCATGGTCAGCTGATCCTGGGGAGAGCCGAGTTCCAGCTTCCCCAGCCGTGTCTGAGGGCTCTGCATGCTATGGCTGGTCGCCCCAGGGCAGCTCCCTGGGCAGGGCCACTGGGCTCAGACAAAAATGGAGGGGGAAGGGCCGACCCCAGCTCCATCGGATGAATTCCTGGTGATTCCCGCTTCTGGGAGCCGCCTACCTGGGCTCAAACTCGTTTTGCTCTGTTAATCTGGTCTTGAGGTAACATCCCTCCCGGGCGGCTGATATACTGCAGCATCCAGTGCGAAGGTGGTGGCTAGTGTGGTGGGCGAGTCTCATATGGATTTTTTTAAATTTAAGATGCACCCCTGTACCGTCACAATCAAACACAAACTTTTTGTAAGAAGCAAATGAGAGGCTCTCCTTTTTGTTGGGGGTTTTTTCAGGGTGCTCTGAAGGCCCAGGAGTCATTCCAGGGGTGCCCAGAGGCCCTGCAGTGCTGGGGATCAAAGTGGGCCTCTGCACACACAGCCGGTGTCCCTGGCCCCAGCCGCCTCCCTGCCCTCCAGGGCCTGCCTTGTACCCTCTAGGCCACCCTTGGCAAACAATTCTGCTAATTCATGAAAGGGGAAAGTTGATCAGGAATATAGTCCATTTTTGGGGGCATTTACCAAAAACTTGTGAGGGCCCACACAGCAGTGCTCAGAAGCTACTCCCAGCTCTGTGCTCAGCCGGGCTTGCTCTCAGAGGTGCTCAGGGCACCAAGTGCTTCCTGGGAACCCACCCTGGGCCTGCGGGGGCGCAGCCTTTGCTCTCTCTTCAGCCCCTCACTAAGACATTTCTGGTTTTGTTTTAAAGAATCCCATTTATAAACTGGAATAAGAGTAAACTGAGTATCCCACCCGCACGGCAGAGCCTGGCAAGCTACCCGTGTCGTATTTGATGCCAAATACCAGTAACAATTATAGACCTCATTCCCATGACCTGATGGAAGGGTTTGAGGCTCTTTATGTCCCTGGAGCGGGCAGATGCCCTTGGGCTCTACTAGCATGAGAGACAGGACATATGGAGATATTACTGGTGCCCGCTCAGAGCAAAATCGACGATGAACGGGAAGACAAGTGATATAAGTGATACAAGAATAAGAGTAAACTATTTGCTTAAGTTTTTTTTATATAACTATTTTTGCAGTGGGGCACATACGCAGCAATGCTGAGTGCTTCTGGCTCTGTTCTCAGAGGTCACTCTTGGCTGTGCTTGGAGGACAGTTTGAATGCCAGGGATCAAACCTAGATCAGTAATGTACCAGACAGGTGTCCTGCCCACTGACTACCTCTCTGTGCTGATTAAATTTTTTAATTGGGGCTGGAACGATAGCCCAGCGGGTAGGGTGTTTGCCTTGCACGCGGCCAGCCTGTGCTGGCCCAGGTTCGATCACCGGCATCCCATATGGTCCCCGAGCACCGCCAGGAGTGATTCCTGAGTGCAGAGCCAGGGAGTAACCCCTGAGCATTGCCAGGTGTGACCCAAAAAGTGATAGTGTGATAGTGAATTAAATGTGTAGATTTAATTAATTAAATTAATTAATTAAATTAATTAAATATGGAGATATTACTGATGCCCGCTCTAGTAAATAGATGATCAACGGGAGGATAGTGTTATAGTGTAAATTTAGCTTATGGAGGTCAGATTTTAGAGAACATGCAAAGAAAAATTGTAGATTAAACAATAGAGGTGAATTCCATTTGCTATGTGTGCCCCAAGTCAGAACAGATCAGTCTTCATGGATGGGGGGTGAGGGGGATTGGAGTGGGGATGGATGCAGGGTCAGTAGTGGACAGAGGGAAGACTAGTGAATGGGGTCAGCGGCGGGATGGGGTCAGTGGTGGGTGGCGGTTCCTGGCGGATGATAGTGGTAACTGGAGTGGTGGTGGACAGGGCGTCCACAATGCCTCTCGCCATCGACTCAGCAGGTCCTTCTGTTCCAGTTCCCTCCCAGCTGCAACGGGGGTTCATTTTTGGTTCTTCACCTTCTGTATGTTTATAAAGGAAAGTTATTCTCTGCTGCAAGGACCTTTTCACGACTCATAGTAAAGGTTAATGTTACTGTCAAGGATTGAAGGATTTCCTGGCGAGCCTGGAGCCACTGCAGCCAGAGCCCCACTAGCCTGCATCTGGGAGGGGCAGTGTGGCCTGGCTGCACTCGGCGGCTGGTGCCCCTGAGTGTGCCCTGCTGGGTGATGCGTCTCCTGCGTAGTGTGCCCTGCGAGTGTGCCCTGCTGGGTGATGTGTCTCCTGGAGAGTGTGCCCTGCGAGTGTGCCCTGCTGGGTGATGCATCTCCTGCGAGTGTGCCCTGCGAGTGCCCCATGAGGTATGCCCTGCTGGGTGATGCATCTCCTGTGAGTGTGCCCTGTGAGTGTGCCCTGCTGGGTGATGCGCCTCCTGCGAGTGTGCCCTGCGAGTGTGCCCTGCTGGGTGATGCGCTCTCCTGTAGTGTGTGCCCTGCGAGTGTGCCCTGCTGGGTGATGCGTCCTCCTGCAAGTGTGCCCTGCGAGTGTGCTCTGCTGGGTGATGCGCCTCCTGCAAGTGTGCCCTGCGAGTGTGCCCTGCAAGTGTGCCCTGCTGGGTGATGTGTCTCCCTGGACATTCTGTCTCCCTCTCCTCCCTTGCAGGCAGCTTTGCCAGCGACTGTCCAGCCGGTGGACGGCCCTCCGGGGACACAGTGTGTCCGGAGTGTGTGCGCATTTACTTAACAGTGGCCAGGAAATGGCCCTTCTTCGTGCCAAGCTGTTCCTGGCAAAGGTGAGAAGAGTCATGTTGACTGCTCCTGGGGTGCCGGCCCCTTCTGCTCTGTTGCCCCGGGCTAGTCTGTGAACGTTGGGAACAAACAGGGACCATCCGACACTGCCCCTGGCACAGAAGCGCAGCCCTGAGCCGTGCCCGCACTTGGCAGCACCCCCCTTCCTCCCCCCCTCCACCCCAGCTGCCCTCTTCTGGCTTCCCTCCTGCTTGCCTGCAGCCTTGGCCAAGTCGCCAGCACATGCCCCTTGAGGCAGCTGGCTCTGCCTTGTGGGTGGCACCAGGCCATGGGCACCGAGATCTGGGGAACACTGACAGGGTGCTGAGTGTGGTGCCAGTGCCGGACAGCAAAACTGCATGTTCTCTGCTCCGTGCGGCCTCATCCTGGGACTCCGGACGCTAGTGGACATCTGGTCCTGCACTCAGCCGTCGGAGTGGTTCAGCCTCCTGGTCCATTATGAGGGTTTGGACCAACCCTGGCACCCCTCTGGGACTCACCAACAAATTCCTCACTTAATAACACTAGCCAAAAAGCAGCCACTGACTGCACTCAGGCCAGAGAAGCCAGAGCAGATGCTTCTGGTTGTGACAAAGAGGGTCGCCTTGTACTGTCCATCACCGAGAAGGGATATTTGGTGTACTGACCCCTTAGCTCTGTGACCCTTCACCAGCAGTCCATGCTGTTGCCCCTGGGACCACTGCAGCCCCCCCCTCGCGTGCTCCCGGACTCTGGTCTGGTCCAGTGGGAGGGAGCGCAGTGGAGTGCGCTGGGCATGCTCCGTGCTGTAGTCGCACACTCAGGCCACTGTCTTCCCGCATGCTCAGGTCTGCGGGAGCTGTGCGAGGCCTCCTGCCAGCTGTCCCCGGGAGGCGGCCCCACAGGAAGCCTCCACCGGCTGTTTTACATGGGGGCTTTCTCTTTCTTTCTTTTCATGTTTTGCTTTGGAGTCACACCTGAGATGCTCAAGGCTTACTCCTGGCTCTGCACTCAGGGATTACTCCCGGAGGTCCTAGGGACCATAGGAGATGCCGGGATCAAACCCGGCTGGCCACAGGCATGGCAAATGCCCCTGCTGTGCTGTGGCTCCTCACAGGAGCCTTCTGAGACCTCTCGACCACCCCAGCCCACACCACTTCCTCTTCCCCCTTGTGCTCTGTGCTCGCAGCTGCCCCTACCCCTGCCCCCGCACTGCCCCCCAGAAACGTGTCTGCCACAGGGGCGCTGCAGCCACTGTCCCGGCAACCGCTCATGTCACGTGAAACTTCCTTCTTCTCAAAGGGGCCCTGGGGCCTGCATGGCCGCTCACTCCGGCGCCCCTTCCCAAGGCACTGGCTCTCAGGGCACAGCTGACGACATCTGTCCTCCCTGTCTGTGTCACCCTGACCGACTTTCATGGAGGGGCACGGGGACACTTTCTTCAACACTTCTGTTGGGAACTGAGCAAACCGTCGTGGGGAGACTTGGGGTCACTCACGGGTTCACAGGCGAGATTCTTTCAGGTGTTTTGTTACCGTGGGCAATGAAGAGGTTAGTGGACGCCAGTCCCTCTGGTCACGACCAGCCCCATGCTTCTAGTTTCTTTGTTCTCACGTGCCTTGGGGTGCGGTGCCATCTGCCAGTGAGGGCATTTCCTCGCTGCGCTTGTCACGCTGCCCCATGTCTGTCGGATGCCACAGAAACGTGCCCGAGAAATACGGATATGGATACGGCAGCTCCTTTGAGACTGACAAGCACAGCTGTGACTGACTTGCCAGCGTGTTTTCACCTCTTTGCAGCCTGCAGCTGCTTTGTCACTGGGGAGCACCAGCATGTGGCTGGCTGTCCATGAGGATGGAGTGAGCGTCTTAGAACACAGCTCCATGGTATGTAGAGACCCAGGCTTCTAGAGCTGTCCTGTCACTCAGAGCACTGAACAGGCCACGGGCGGTCTCACCACCCAGGGCATTGAATAGGCCACTAATGGTCTCACCACCCAAGGCCACAGTTTTACCACACAGTGCACTGAACAGGTCACTAATTGTCTCACCACCCAGTACACTGAACAGCCATACACTGAACAGTCCCACCACTAAGTGCACTGAGCAGACCACGAATGGTCTTAGTACCTAGTGTACTGGAAGGCCACAGATGGTCTCACCACCCAGTGCACTGAACAGGTCACTAATTGTCTCACCACCCAGTACACTGAACAGCCATACACTGAACACTGAACAGTCCCACCACTAAGTGCACTGAGCAGGCCACGAATGGTCTTAGTACCTAGTGTACTGGAAAGGCCACAGATGGTCTCACCACCCAGTGTATTGAACAGGCCATGAAAGGTCTCACCACCCAGTGCACTGAATAGGCCAAACAGTTCCACCACCCAGTGCTGAACTGATCTCACCACTCAGTGCATTGAACAGGCTATGAATGGTCTCACCACCCCGTGCACTGAACAGGCCATGATAGGTCTCATAACTCATTGCACTGAACAGCCACCATCTACCAATCCCTCCCCCCAACACACACACACACACACACACACACACACACACACACACACACACAGAAAACACTTCCTAGCCCCATACCGGAACTGCCGTTCGGCAAGCACAGCTGATCATGATTTGGGCTCTTTAAACCAGGCTAGACCATGATAGAGCCTGGTGAGGAAGCTGGTCAGACATGGCTGCCTGTCATGTAGCCTCAGGCACAGGGTGTTGGGGCTGCTTCGCTATAAGGCCTTGACTCACCAGGCGTCACATTCAGTCCCACTACACTGTCTGTGAGCTCATCGTCTTTTATATGGTTCCCTGTGGCTTTTCACATGCTCCAGGTGAGTTCCACGCATGTCTCAGTGATGTGGGTCTCTCTGGGATTGGGTCCGTTGTGCCTCTGAGTCTGAGCAGTGACAGCTGTTTTCTCCTTTTTACCTCCTGGGAATAGTTTGGTCAGCCACTGGGACAGTTGGTCCCTCCATGACACCAGTGAGCGCTAGGGATTTTTTGGCAGAAGTGTTATCATCACTGTTTATCCTGGGGGGACGGGGACAGAGAAATAGAACGGCAGGTAGGACATTTGTCTCGTGTGCGTCTGACCTGGGTTTGCTCCTCAATGCCATATGGTCCCCCGAGCCACCCTCCCTCCAATGATTCCTGAGCTTTGAGATAGGCGTAACCCCTGAACCCCTGCCAGGTGTGGGCCCCAAACAAAAACAGGAAGCAAAATTTTTTAAAGAACCTTTTACTTCCTGAATGCCTTCTGGTTCTTGAATGGATCAGTGGGAGGTTACACAAGCATGACTTTGGATACTGAGGCCTTCCCGAGGGGCTCCCCGGGTTCCTGGGCCGGCTAAGGCCCAGGAGAGTCTCCCCACGAGCAGTGAAGGCTCAGGGGTGAGAGCTGAGGATGGACGCGGTGTGAGCAGTGGGGCTCAGGCGGAGGCTGGAGGGGACCTGGAGGAGAAGCAGAAGCAGCCTCAGAATTGTCCATAGATTCTTGTTCTTGGCTTTTATAACAAAGAAACAATCAGGTTTATACATTATGAAAAAGTCTACATTTTGTCAGCGCTGTGCAGTAAGATGGTAACTGGACCTGAGATGAGTGTCTCACAGCAGGAGGCAGGCGCGGGGTCTTAGCACTCTCTCAGCCCCACGAGGAGGTGAGCTGGGGGCCGGCCCGAACACTCCCAGGCTTGCCCAGTCGGGAAACTCACCCCAAGCCCAGTCTCCAAACGAGGTCGTCATCTCGGGTGAGCTGCAAGCAGTGGTCCCTGGCAGGTCATCACAGGAGCTTAACATGCATGTAGGGGGTTGTCTGTAAGGGGATAGTGACAGGATAGAGCCCCCATGAATGCAAGTACAGAGACGGTGTCCACTGGCTGTCTCCCGGCTGGGGTAAAGCACTGCTTCCTTTTCTCTTTGTTTTCTGCAGCAGAGTATTGGATTCAGAGTCAAAATTATTTTGATCATAGTCAAGTGAGTCCTAGAAAATCATTACTCTGCTGTGCAGTTGAGATGGAAAAAGAATACCAGTGAGAGCCTGCCTGGGGCGCCGCTCTGAAGGCGGCCTTGTCAATAGGGGCCGTTACCTGCCAGTTCATTTGGGCAAATGGCCATAAAAGTCGGGTATCATGTGGTCTTAACACAGTTAGCTGGAATTTTGTCTCTGTTAGCCCCAGGCCGCGCCCAAATGCTTCCCAGTGTTCTTTGCAAGCAGTAGATGCCCACTAACGTTTCCCACAGAAGCTGCTTAGTCCCACAGAGTAATGGACTCATGAAGATGCCGGGAACAGACTGTCCAAAGGGTTCCAGTCTGCTGCCCCTTCAGCAGTCTTGGGTCTCTTTATCAGTCCTGAGCAGCGAGGCGAAGCCCAGCGCGTTCCCTGCAGCTCTCACCCCCCGGAGAGAGACGCCTTCCTGTAGCTCCCGACACGCTCCAGCCTGAGTGCTGCTGTGGTTCTCTGCAGAGCCGGCATGCCGCTCTGGCTCGCAGCCCAGCTCGGTAGATGGGTAACAGGAAAAGAAAGAACTTTTGTGTTCCTGGGAACTAATAAAATCACAAAGCCTCGTCGCTGGTGCTTACCATATTGATATGTCATTAGCATGATCCATGCCCCTATTCTCACCATTCCCAAAGGTCAGCGTATGTTGTTAGCATGACCCATGTCCCTTGTTCTCACCATTCCTGAAGGTCAGCGTATGTCGTTAGCATGACCCATGCCCTTGTTCTCACCATTCCTGAAGGTCAGCGTATGGCATTAGCATGACCCATGCCCCTGTTCTCACCATTCCTGAAGGTCAGCGTATGGTATTAGCATGACCCATGCCCTTGTTCTCACCGTTCCTGAAGGTCAGCGTATGTCGTTAGCATGACCCATGCCCTTGTTCTCACCATTCCTGAAGGTCAGCGTATGGCATTAGCATGACCCATGCCCCTGTTCTCACCGTTCCTGAAGGTCAGCGTATGTCGTTAGCATGACCCATGCCCCCGTTCTCACCGTTCCTGAAGGTCAGCGTATGTCGTTAGCATGACCCATGCCCCTGTTCTCACCATTCCTGAAGGTCAGCGTATGGCGTTAGCATGACCCATGCCCCTGTTCTCACCCTTCCTGAAGGCCAGCGGGCAGCATATTTCCTCCCTCTCCCCTCTGCAGCGGCTGGTTGTCACCTACCTCTACAAGAACCTGATGACTTTCGGAGGGTATCAGGATGACTTTATGGTTGTCATTAACAACCCCCACTCCAGGGACAAGCCCACGGAGACGCCTCTTCGCCATGGCCAAGCCCAAGGTAAACGGTCACTCTGACACGGAGCCTGTAGCCACCCCACTCGGCTCCGCCCCTTCCGGGCCTTGGTTCTCCTTAACTGTAAGGAGGAGCTGCGGCAATGCTCGGGAGCAGAGAGCACGCCCGAGTGCACGGCCCAAGTCACACCTCTTAGAGCTGCCCGTGGCCCAGGCACCCTGACGGCTCTGGCCAGGCTGGGAGCAACAGTGGCTGCTCCCACTTTTGTTGGTGAAGACGCCGAGGAGGAATTGGCTCAAGCGGGGGGGCAAGGACGTGGCCCGGCCACCATCAGCTCTGTCTCCTCGGCGTGAGACGTGGATCCCAGTTTAAAGTCACTCGCCAGGGCAGGCAGAGGGTTTGGAGGGCCGGGCACTTGGCTTGCATGTGCCAGCCCAGTTAGACCCCAGCACCACATACAGTCCCTGAGCCCTCCGGGGTGACTGCTGAGCATCAGGCATGTGGGTGAAAACGAGCAGAAAAGAAACATAAGATGTTGTTGTCCCTTTACTGGTCTCGGGGCCACACCAACAGTGCACAGGGGCTTCCTCTGGCAGTTCTGGGGGACCTACTGTGGTGCTGGGGGTTGAAATGGGGCCAGCCCCATGGAAGGCGAGCCTGAACTACCCCTCAGGCCCCCCCGCCACACTCTGAGGTGCCCCCGTCTCTGTGAGAGCAGTAAATCAGAGGCTTCACTCGAACCTGTGCTTCAATCTGAGGAACAGGAAGGGGAGATTCATTTTCCTAAAATGATTAAACAGTCAGATAGCAGAGCCCGTTCGGCAGAGCCTGGAGCATCTTCCAGCTGACCACTGCCCCCTGGAGGGCCACTTGGCCCCACACCGCCGGGCAGCTCAGAGGCCGACCTGGACCTTCCCACGGTTCTCTGCAGGGGGTGCGGAGGTCAGGGCTGAGGGGGAGGACCTCTCCGGGCATAACAGCTCTGCTGCTTCTTTCAGATTCTCGAAATCACCCTTTTGATCGCCAGTTACATAAACAACTTCCACCAGCAGAAGGCTGTGCTCCATCACCTCTCGGCTCCCGCGCTGCTCTCGGCCTCCTGCCAGAGTCCCCAGGCCCCGGTCATGGGGAGCCCACCCCTCCCGGCCGCCAGCAGGCCCGCCAAAGGCCCCACTTTGCTGTGAAGCCCCACGGTGCTGTTCTGGGAGCAGGGCGCAGGGCCGCAGAGACGCTCGTTCCCGGCATGGCGGGGGCTCAGACGCGCGCTCTGGCTGCTCTCAGGGCCCAGCCTCCTCCCCCACGCCACCCCTTGGCCTTTCCACAGCACACGGTGGAGAAGGGAGATTCCAGCCCCTGACAGCAGCTGCCTGTCTGGAGCCGAGAGGGGTCAGTGCTCGGTGGGTGCGGGGGAGGGCTCCAGCTTGTGCAGCACCCATGGGCTGTGGGGGCTCCTGGCCTGTGGACTGTCCCTGTCCCTGCAGGCTTAGAGGAAACAAATTCCCAAACATGTTTCCCCTTTTTTTTTTGGTTCTGGGCCCACACCCGGCAATGCTCAGGGCTGACTCCTGGCTCTGCACTCAGGAATCGCTCCTGATGGTGCTCGGGCGACCAGATGTGGTGCCGGGGATGGAACCTGGCTTGGCCACCTGCAAGGCAAATGCCCTCTCTGTTGTACGTCATTCTGGCCCAGGCCAATCATGTGTTTTAAGAGAGCCAGTGATTTTTCTGAAAGGAAGAGCGTTGCGCTGGAGCCCAGAGAAGTGTATGGTTCCCTGTGGCTAAGAGAACACTCTTCCCGGGACCCATCAAAGCAAAGTCGTCACTGCTCTGAAAAACTGGTACTGTGAGCGGACATGAAAATCCATTGTGAAATGTTTCACTGCCAAGCAGCCCTGAGTAGTCCTATTCGGTGTCAATACTTGTATTTATTGTGGACATATCTTTCACGTTGCTATACTGGTCTTAACCAAGAGGAGGGAAGATGTGAGCTACGCCTGCCTGCCCTTCCTTCTGGGATGCTTGTGGCAATATGGGATTTTCTTTTCTTTTTGTGTCACACCCGGCAATGCTCAGGGGTTACTCCTGGCTCTGTACTCAGGAATTAGTCCTGGTGGTGCTCCAGGGACCATATGGGATGCCGGAATCAAACCCGGGTCAGCCACATGCAAGGTAAATGCCCTCCCTGCTGTACTATCGCTCCGGCCCAGCAATGTGGGACTTTCATGGACCTTTCTGGAATGACCATCCTGTTCTGGGAGCCCCAGGAGGGGCAGAGCCCAGGACACAGCTCGTACGGGCAGCCCCACAAACCGGCCGCAGGTCCCAGAAATGGGGCTCCATTCACTCTCCTGCACCTGTAGAGCCACCGAGTCCAGGGCGGAAGCACATCCGGTTTGAGGATGTACTCCCCAGTTGGGGAGCTCGCTCAGGAGCCTCCTGAGGGCCACATGGGGGTCTGCGTTCCCAGAAGACAGTTCCATAGTCATTACTCAGTGAACCAAGGCTGGTCTGAGTGACTCTTCCCTGAATAAGAGTGTGCGTGTGTGTGAGTGTGAGAGTTGTGGTCAGCATATGAGTGTGAGGGAGTATGTGTGAGTGTTGTGTGAGAGTGAGAGAATGAGGTGAATGTGTATGTGAGAGTGACTGTGGATCCGAGGGGTGAATATGCGGTAGTGTGGGAGTGCGCATCGTATGTGGACCTGTAGGTTTGTCTGTTGTCTATTTGAGTTAGCATGTTATGATTGTGTGTTATATGTGGAAATGTGTGTTATATGTGTGATTGTTTTCTATGGGGATCTGTGTATTCCCATATAAAATGGGATGTGTGAGAGTCTGATGTGTGTGATTGTGGTGTGTGTGTGTGTGTGTGTGTGTCTGTCTGTCTGTCTGTCTGTCTGTCTGTCTGAGCACTTTATTCCCAGACGGGAATGAATTCATCCTCAAAAACTCCCCTCAGATCTGCTCATTTAAGCAAGGAGTAAACCTTCGGCTCAAAGAGGAGGAACTTAGATTTGGCATTTATTTTTGATAGAGCAGAAATAAATATTTTGATGGAAAGAAATTTTTCTGTAACTGATGATGTGAAATTTTTATTTTCTGGGAAATTGCATAATAGTCACTTAAAATGTTTGCAGTGTTATGATCGGCTGAGAGACTAATGCTGTTTTCCTATAGGCCTAGTATTTCTTCCCTTTCAATCATAGTAAGTGAGCGTAGAATCCTAATCTTTTCAGTAACCCCTGGCAACTGCCTGGTATGCTGTCGTTGGAGCCGAGGCACGCCACGGTGGCATGTGGCCCCTCCTTCCTGGCTTGCCTCAGTGGTGCTGCATTTTCTGGTGTGGGAGGTCACACTGACGGTTAGGTTCCCGGGGCCTCACCTCACACAGGTGTTGGTGGCAAAGGCCTGTCCACGGGCCAGGTGGGCCTTGCCGGGAAGGGAGTCGGCTCTCAGCGTACAGGAGACCCAGTCGTGCCCTAGCAAGAGTCTGTCTCAAAACGTAGCTTGGGGGCTGGAGCGATAGTTCAGCGAGGAGGGCGTTTGCCTTGTACGCGGCCGACCCGGAAGTTACATCCCCAGCATCCCATATGGTCCTGAACACAGAGCCAGGAGTAACCCCTGAGCATCGCTGCTGGGTGTGACCCAAAAAGAAAAAAAGATTTAAAAAACCCAAAACAGTCGTTTGCCTGAAGTCCTTCTGACAGAAAGTCCCTGGTGGTCTGCTCCTAAGAAGAAACGCTGTTACAGTTGCCCTGAGGATGTTGGGGGCAGTTCATGGCCCAGGAGCACCACGTTCCTCAGCAAAGCGCAGCAAGTGCTCCTGCAGGCCGCAGGCAGGAGATGCTGGTGACTGACAGTACCATGGATTTGGTCCCCGGTGCCGCCAGGTGCCAAGAACGGGTGGGCCTGGGCTGATGGTAGCCATGGGCAGCCCGCTCTTCCTGACCCGGGTCACACCGGCAGTGGGCCTGGGTGTGATGAGACCCACGAAGCCGCCTTTGCCGGCTGCAGGAAGCTCTCCGAAGGCATTGTGACGCAGCTCTCCTTAGCACGTGACTCCCGCCCTCACAGCCCACCCACCAGCCGCATCCTCCCTCCAGGCTTTGCCACCTCACACAGGTCACTTCACACGAGCACAGTCAGCACTGACCGAACAGACCAAGGGGAGCGGGACAGAACCACACACAGTCCGGTGGCAGGACGGCAGGCCCAGGCAACTGCGGAGGCCCCAGACTGAAGCTTGACCATGAAAACCAACTTGATCCAACCAGGCAGGACTTAGAATTTCTCCAAGATAGAGAGGAGGGACAGATGGATGCCGCCATGGCCGAGGTGACGCCTGACACACAGGTGCCTCCGCACACCCACGGCCACCCACCGTCCAAACCCAGCTCCAGAATGGACAATGATCCCATAGGGGCTCAGTCGCTTCATGAACACAGTTTCCCAGAACCCCAGAGCTAATCTCCATGTTGCTGACGTGGTGGGAAGGGGGGAGGTCTGGGAGTGGGTGTGTGCTGTGGGCGATGAATGCAGTGTGTCGTCACAGTGAGTCAGTGGGACTACCACAATGGAGACAATAGGACAAGTTTCCCCAAATAAATGTATGTGTATGTTATATACACATAGTGGTCAGTGCCCGTCGAAGTCTCCCAGTCTGCATCAGAACTTGTCTGTTGAAGCATAAATCTCATTATTTATTTTTTGGAGGGTGACAGCAAACCTGGCTGTATTCATGGGACCGTATGGTATGCCAGGATCAAACCCGGGTCGGTGACATGAAAGACAGTGCCTTTATGGTTGTACTCTCTCTCCAGCCCTGCCCCTCGACGTGTTGCAGGTGTAGCTGCAGTGCCCGGCTGCGTTGGCAGATGGCAGACAGGAGACAGGCTTGTCTACACCCAGGGCTCTGCCCCGTAGGCCCTGGATGGTTGGTGGCCTAACATAAAGACTGGGCCCCCTGGATGAACCCAGAGCCATGGCATGAAGCTACCCGGGTGTATTCGATATACCAAAAACAAAAAACAATCATGGACCTCATTCCCAATGGATGGGGACGTTACTGGCGCCCACTCGAGCAAATCGATGAACAACGGGAAGACAAGTGATAAGTGATACAAGTGATATTTATATACCTGGGGTCACATAAAAGTTTCTCAGGTGAAACCGGTGCCGAGTGGAGAAAGTTTAAGAAGCCCTGGGCTGGAGGAGAGGAAACTGTTGGGCTACAGAGGAGCAGCAGCCGTTGGCTCCTAATGTAGCAGGGGCCGCCTCCAAATCAAAGATCCGGGTGATTAAATGATCTTATTTCTGGGGGGGGTGCCCAGAGAGCAAGAGGTGGGGTGTGAACAGATGCACACACTCTCTCACACACCACACATACACACACGGACACACATGGACACACACACACACCATTGAGCCATTACAATAGCCAGAGAGAAGCAACCCAAATGTTCATCACAGATAAAGGGGGAACAAGTGGCCAACAGACAGTGGAGATTCTTGTAGCTTTAAAGGGGAAAGGAGCCCGGAGCGATAGTCCAGTGGGTAGGTCGTTTGCCTTGCCAGCCTGGGTTTGATCCCCGGCATCCCATATGGTCCGCTGAGCACCGCCAGGAGTAATTCCTGAGTGTAGAGCCAGGAGAAACCCCTGAGCATTGCCGGGTGTGACCCAAAAAGAAAAAAAAGGGGGGAAGAGGCGGGAGAGGCTTTAAAGGCTCGAGCACAGGCTTCGCATGCAGGGGCCTGGGTTCCATCCCAGCACCCCAGGCTCCCCCAGCACCACTGGGCCAGGCACTCCCCAAAAGGGAGGAAATTTTGTTAATACACGGCTTCAGAAATATAAATTTCACCTTATAAAAAAGTAAGAAGTAGAGGGTGCAGAGTGATATCACTGCTGCTGCCCAAAGGTGGACGCTTGTGTTCCCCCAGTTGGGTAGGGCCCTATGGAGTTCCTGGGGAAAAGCAAAAGGCTCGGCCAGCGCCTGGTCGTGTCCTTCATAGCTCCTAGGGCCTGCTCGCCATGCAGGTGGCGCGCGCCTGCTGGACTCAGAGCAAGGATTGAGGGCCTCCACTCAGTCCCCAGCCTCCGGCCCAGGGGTGTGGCCCTGAGCTCCAGCCACCACAGCCAACTGCCGCAAGACAGACTCCAGATCCACAGCTGCGCAGCTCCGCCGCCCCGGCTTAATCTTTGACTCAATGTATTTTAGCACCAGGTCCTTTCAGGATCTTTCTCACTTGTACACTTCAACGATCATTCTATTTGCATCAAACTGAAGAGGTTATGGGGAATGAGGAATTAGGATGTCACACTAGAACTCACTATTAAATAATCAGATAGATACATCATACATTATTAGTATCCATAGGACAAGCCATAAAGTGTAATAGAAGAGAGATTGGGAAATACAGGGACATAGACAAAGAGACAGAGAAGTAAAATGCGCCTGCAATGGGGGCAGGCAGGGTTTGGGTGGGTGTGTTTGGGAATTGGGTGGTGGGAATTGGCTCTGGTGGAGGGATGGATTCTGGAGCACTGTTGTAGAGACCCAAACATGAACATTCTTGTAATTCTTGTCTCACATGGTATAATAAGAATTAAAAAAGATGAAAGAGAGACAGAGAGAGAAATGGAGCGAAAGAAAATGCCTGCTCTAGATCTGGGAGAGAGAGGGAATGTGGGGACATTGGTGGTGGGAATGGGGCACTGGTGAAGGGATGGGTGCTGGAACAATATATGACTGAGACCCAATTATGAATATCTTTGTAATATTGTTCTCATGGTGTTATAATAAAACATTTTTAAAAAATTCAGTTGGGTAAATCCCAGAGAACGGGCTGTGATCCGCCCAGTGCACGTGAGGTATCTGCAGTGAGACACCCCGAACACAAGATGCGGGGCCACTCAGGCGAAGTCACCCAAACTCTGGGAATCAGGTCTGTGCCGCCATGAGTGATGCTGACCGTCATCAACACCTTTCCAAGACGTGGAGAAATGCCTGTTCAATCCAGAAGGGGCTGGTTTGCTTGTTTATGCGCAAAGCTAGAGCCAGTCTCGGTGACACTCACATGCGGGACACGTGCCCTGCCGCGTGAGCCTCACAGGACACGTGCTTACAGGACACGTGCCCCGCCACGTGAGCCTCACAGGACACGCGCTCAGGACACGTGCCCCGCCACGTGAGCCTCACAGGACACGTGCTCTCAGGACACGTGCCCCGCCACGTGAGCCTCACAGGACACCTGCCTGGCTGCGTGAGCCTCAGAGGACACATGCCCCACCACGTGAGCCTCACAGGACACGTGCCTGGCCGTGAGGCTCACAGGACACATGCCCCGCCGTGTGAGCCTCACAGGACACGTGCCTGGCCGCGTGAGCCTCAGAGGACACATGCCCCACCACGTGAGCCTCACAGGACACGTGCCTGGCCGAAGTGAGCCTCACAGGACACGTGCCCGCCACGTGAGCCTCACAGGACGTGTGCTCACAGGGACACGTGCCCCACCACGTGAGCCTCACAGGACATGTGCTCACAGGACACGTGCCAGGCCACGTGGAGCTTCGCAGGACATGTGCTCACAGGACACGTGCCCGCCACGTGAGCCTCACAGGACATGTGCTCACAGGACACGTGCCCGCCCATGTGAGTCTCACAGGACACATACTCACAGGACACGTGCTCACAGGACACATGCCCCGCCCACGTGAGTCTCATAGGACACATACTCACAGGACACATGCTCTGCCCACGTGAGCCTCAGAGGACACGTGCTCGCCTGTGTGAGCCTCACAGGACACGTGCCCACCCGATGAGCCTCGCAGGACACATGCCTGGCCACGTGAGATTCAGAGGACATGTGCCCCCCACGTGAGCCTCACAGGACATGTGCTCACAGGACACGTGCCCCGCCACGTGAGCCTCACAGGACATGTGCTCACAGGACACGTGCCCGCCCATGTGAGTCTCACAGGACACATACTCACAGGACACGTGCTCACAGGACACATGCCCCGCCCACGTGAGTCTCATAGGACACATACTCACAGGACACATGCTCTGCCCACGTGAGCCTCAGAGGACACGTGCTCGCCTGTGTGAGCCTCACAGGACACGTGCCCACCCGCATGAGCCTCGCAGGACACATGCCTGGCCACGTGAGATTCAGAGGACATGTGCCCCCCACGTGAGCCTCACAGGACATGTGCTCACAGGACACGTGCCCCGCCACGTGAGCCTCAGAGGACATGTGCTCACAGGACACGTGCCCCCGCCCATGTGAGTCTCACAGGACACATACTCACAGGACACGTGCTCACAGGACACATGCCCCGCCCACGTGAGTCTCATAGGACACATACTCACAGGACACATGCTCTGCCCACGTGAGCCTCAGAGGACACGTGCTCGCCTGTGTGAGCCTCACAGGACAAGTGCCCACCCGCATGAGCCTCGCAGGACACATGCCTGGCCACGTGAGATTCAGAGGACATGTGCCCCCCCACGTGAGCCTCACAGGACATGTGCTCACAGGACACGTGCCCGCCACGTGAGCCTCACAGGACATGTGCTCACAGGACACGTGCCCCGCCCATGTGAGTCTCACAGGACACATACTCACAGGACACGTGCTCACAGGACACATGCCCCGCCCACGTGAGTCTCATAGGACACATACTCACAGGACACATGCTCTGCCCACGTGAGCCTCAGAGGGACACGTGCTCGCCTGTGTGAGCCTCACAGGACACGTGCCCGCCCGCATGAGCCTCGCAGGACACATGCCTGGCCATGTGAGATTCAGAGGACATGTGCCCAGCAGCGTGAGCCTCACAGGACTCGTCGTGCCCGCCCTTGAGCCTCTGAGGACACATGCCCTGCCCACGTGAGCCTCGCAGGACACGTGCCCGCCCGCATGAGCCTCTGAGGACACATGCCCTGCCCACGTGAGCCTCGCAGGACACGTGCCCGCCCCGTGAGCCTTGCAGGACACTGCTCCACCTGAGCTTCGGACTGCAAAGCCCTTCCAGCTGCTGTCTCAGAGGCGCGGAGGTCAGGACCCTGCACCATGTTTACCCCTGTGCTTGGCTTCTCCCAACCCAGTGCTCAGTCAAACCAAGCCCTTCCCGCAGCCTCGACTCTCCCTCGACTCTCCCTGTCCTCTCCCGATACTTCCATCCCGACCTCCAAGCTGTGCGCAGCCCTCACACTCCAAACTGTTCATTCCATTCTCCAATGGGGCCAGCTTGTCCATCACCCCAGAGCCTGACCTGCGCCGCCCTGCCAGAATGGCTCTTCCTGCAGCTGCCCCCAAGTGTCGGGTTGTGAGTCACCCAAGGAGCCTGGGACACACTTGTTTGCTGAATAAAAAGGTTTTATTGACCTGCAGGGGCTGCCTGTCCGAGAGCAGGGGGCAGGGGCCTGCTCTGCTTTTTCTGCTATCCCTGGCTCAGCTCCTAATCGCTCTTCCCATAGCCAGCCGCTGGAAAGGCGCTTCCCCAGCAGGAGGCTTCCCAGTTGATGCTGGGTGTTTGGGGCCAACGCCTGAACCTCCTGAGTGTTCAAGGCCACAACGGGCCCCAAGGCCTCCCAGAGCCTCCACACCGCCCGCTCTCACACTCACACTCCACGTGACTTGCAGGGTAGGAACCTCCTTCCCAGCTCAACAGAGCAATTATGACTCAAGTGTAATGCAGACTTTGATGTTGCTTTGGAGACTTGCAGAGATCTGCAGACCCCGCCAAGTCCACACAAACGGGAGGCACTCAGCCAGGAGACGCTCCCTTTACCGTAATTATTATAAAAATCAGAGTCTAGTAACTTAAACCAGATACATTTGGTTGCGAGACGTTGTTGTGGGGCTCACCTTCCCTCTTCAGTGCGGGCCACCACATGCACTCATCTTGACTTTATGTTATTAAGAAACTATGGGGGCCGAGCGATAGCACAGCGGGCAGAGTGCCTGTCTCGCACGTGGCTGACCTGCAGTCAACCGGGGTTGGCATCCCATCTGGTCCCCCAAGCACGGCCAAGAGTGAGTCCTGAGTGCAGAGCCAGGAGAAACCCCCTGAGCATTGCCAAAAAAAAAAGAGAAAGAGAGAGAGAGAGAGAGAGAGAGAGAGGAGGGAGGGAGAGAGAGAGAGAGAGAGAGAGAGAGAGAGAGAGAGAGAGAGAGAGAGAGAGAGAGAGAGAGAGAGAGAAACTATGTGCCTATGTGCTCTGGGCCAGAGCAATAGCACGGCAGGTAGGGCAGTTTGCCTTGCATGCGGCAGGCCTGGGTCCCATTCCCAGCATCCCTCATGGTCCCCAGGAGAGGCCCCACCTGCACTCAGGAGTTAATTCCTGAGTGCAGAGCCAGGAGTAACCCCTGAGCATCACTGGGTATGAGAAAGGAAAGAAGAGAAGGAGGGAGGGAGGGAGAGAAAGAAAGTGCGCAGGCACACACTAAAATCAACACTACAATCTCCCGGTAAGCTGCTTCTCCCTCCTGCGCAACGCTCCCCACCTGGGAGGGACCGTGGCCGCAGAGGCGCAGAGGCCGAGGTGGGCAGCGCGGCCAGCCGCCCTGCTAACAGCAGATCTGCCCCGCAGGCCGGGGCACGTGTCCGCGCGCGGAACTACAAGTCCCGTGATGCCCCCGCGCGCCGACGTCGCTTCCATGGCAACGCGGGCGTCGGTCTCCGGGCCTGGGCGAGCAGGCGGCGGCGCGGGAGCCGTGATGCCGGGGTAGGGCGCGGGGCTCGCCGGGTGCCGGCCGCTGGCCTGGGCGGGCACGAAGCCGGGAGGGCCTGCGGGGCGCTGGGTCGGGGGTCGGCTCAGCGGGGGTCACTCTGCCCGGCCCCGTGCCCTGGGCCACCCCGCACTGGCTCCAGACCGCCCTGGGGGTGTGGAACGCGACTTCGAGGTCACCGGGCATCACGGCACGAGCGAGCGAATCCTCCTGCCTCGGTTTCCCCCTGTCGGGCGCGTCGGGACCCTCCGGTTCGGAGGAGAGTGGAAGGTGTCGGGCCCACACACCCTGGGCCACCCAGGTCTGGCCTCTCCCTCCGGGGCCTGCTGGAATCAACCCCGGCCTCGCACCTGCTGCCCACCACCCCCTGGACTGGGCCCCGCGTGCCTTACTGCCCCTGCGCACCCCAAGAAGGGGCCCGGCCTCGTTACTCCATCCCACTCAGGTTCCTGAAAGGAGGGTGAAAGCGTTTTCCAGGGGATGTTTTTGTTGCTTTTTTTTTTTTTTTTTTTGCATTTTGGGTCACACCCTGCAATGCTCAGGGGTTTCTCCTGACTCTGCACTCAGGAATTACTCCTGGCGGTGCTTGGGGACCATATGGGATGCCGGGATCAAACCTGGGCCGGCATGGGCCTGCCGCTGCAAGGCAAACGCCCGCCCCTGGGCTATCGCTCCGGCCCTGTTTTTTTGTTGCTTTTTTGTTTAGATTTTGTGTGCTGTGGTTGAAAGGGACTTGAGGGCCAGGAGTGTGACTTCCTGGGCTGGGGGTCTAGCAGAGAAAGGGGCCTTGGCCCTCTGTAGATCTTCTTAGTTTGGGGGTGCCCAGGAGGGCTGGGGTCATCAGGCCACTTGCAGCGGTGGGCAGCATGGTCCGGCCCTCAGGTGGGGCTCTTGCAGAGACGTGCTGGGGCAGAGCCCCCGAGAGCTCCGTTTACACCTCTTCCGCTTTCTCAGATGATTCGGTTTTCAAGCTCTGCCTTTCCAGCAGTTCCCCGCCTGGAGGCCCCGCGTGAGCAGCTCCTGCCCAGGCGCTTTGGAGAGAGCTCCAGCTCTCACCGCATGGGCGCCAGCCGGCCTCTCACCTGCCGAGGGTTCCCGTGATCTCTGACCTCTGGGTCTGTCCTTCTGCCCACAGGGAGACGCTCTGGGAGATCGCCCGGGCGGGGGTGGAGAAGAGAAATGCGGGCGGGGGTGCCGGGCCGGACAGCGGGGAGAAGTCTGTGTTCTTCCTCGGCAGTAAAAGTGGGGTGAGGCGGCGCGGGCCGAAGCGCGTGCTGGCCGTGCTCTGGGGACTCCACGGGCGCCCCTGAGTCTGCCTCCGTGGTCCTGGGCAGTGGAGCCAGCACTGCAGTGGGGGGGGGGCAGGACCCCAGGGAAGCCAGAGGCTGGAGCCGCAGCCCCCGAGGACGCCGACCTGCCCCCAAGGGCTGCAGGCTGAGCACCCAGCAGCTGAGGTGGAGGGGTGAGGCGGTCACGACCGTGCAAGGCTGTGTAGCTGGGAGTGTCGGAGGTGACCGGGCAGGTCTGGCAGTGTCAGTAGGTGACCAGGAACGGTTGGGAGTGAATGTAGGTGACGGCGTGTGGTTGTGGACTGTGTGTGGCTGTGAGGCTGTAGGTGACTGTGTGGCAGTGAGTGGTTGTCCAGAGCGACTCTAGGTGACTGTGAGGCTAAAGGTGACTGGCTGTAACGATAGGGGGCTGTAGGTGTTGTGTATGGTTGTAACTGTAGGTGGCTGTAAGTGACTGTAGGCATCTGTGTGTGACTAGGTGACTACGTGTGGCTGTAGGTGACTAGTCTTGTGTGGCTGTAGGTAACTGAGAGTATAGGTGACTGAGTAGCTGTCGGTGACTGTAGGTGACTGACATCTGTGAGAAGCTGTGTGGCTGTGATTATGGAAACTCGGCCCTCCCAGGCCTGCGCCTCTCCAGGGGTACCAGGAAGCAGTAGGGTCAGTCTAGGGGTGACCTGCTGCTCCACAGGCTTTTCTGCTCTGAGAAAATCCTTATTTCTCTCCTCAGTGGGAGGCTTGTGGGCCTCAGGGGACGCCCTAGCCCCTGACTTGTACAATGTAGAATAAGCCTGGCCGCCCCAGCCCCCAGAGAGGAAACCCCTCCATGACCGGTCTCGGAGCCTTCTGCCACTCTGAGAAGGGGGGACTGGTGGGAAATGAGGGGGTGCAGGGAGAGTGAGGGTCAGCTCACCTGTGCTGGGGGCGGGGAGTGAGGGTCAGCTCACCTGTGCTGGGGGGGGGAGTGAGGGTCAGCTCACCTGTGCTGGGGGCGGGGGGGAGTGAGGGTCAGCTCACCTGTGCTTAGTAGGTGTGTAGGGGGGAGTGAGGGTCAGCCCACCTGTGCTTAGTAGGTGTGTAGGGGGAGTGAGGGTCAGCTCACCTGTGCTGGGGGACCGGGGGAGTGAGGGTCAGCTCACCTGTGCTGGGGGGGGGGGGGGAGGGTCAGCTCACCTGTCCTTAGTAGGTGTGTAGGGGGGGGAGTGAGGGTCAGCTCACCTGTGCTGGGGGGACCGGGGAGGGAGGGTCAGCTCACCTGTGCTGGGGGGTGGGGAGTGAGGGTCAGCTCACCTGTCCTTAGTAGGGTGTAGGGGGGAGTGAGGGTCAGCTCACCTGTGCTGGGGGACCGGGGAGTGGAGGGTCAGCTCACCTGTGCTGGGGGTGGGGGGAGTGAGGGTCAGCTCACCTGTCCTTAGTAGGTGTGTAGGGAGAGTGAGGGTCAGCTCACCTGTGCTGGGGGAGTGAGGGTCAGCTCACCTGTGCTGGGGGGAGTGAGGGGTCAGCTCACCTGTGCTGGGGGGGAGTGAGGGTCAGCCCACCTGTGCTGGGTGGGAGTGAGGGTCAGCTCACCTGTGCTGGGTGGGAGGAGGGTCAGCTCACCTGTGCTGGGGGGAGTGAGGGTCAGCTCACCTGTGCTGGGTGGGGAGTGAGGGTCAGCTCACCTGTGCTGGGGGAGTGAGGGTCAGCTCACCTGTGCTGGGGGGGAGTGAGGGTCAGCTCACCTGTGCTGGGGGGAGTGAGGGTCAGCTCACCTGTGCTCAGTGGGGGGTGAGGGGTCAGCTCACCTGTGCTCAGTGGGGGGAGTGAGGGTCAGCCCACCTGTGCTCAGACGGGGCCGCTTGGGCTGTGGGAGGAGAAATTTTAGGTGTTGTAGATGTGTGTGGAGGCAGTGGGGGGTGATGTGGACTGTGTCTCACACTCGCTCCATCAGCAGGACTAGATCTCCCCTCTGGGCATTTTAATGACATTGTAACAACATTATAACGTAGTTTCATTATAGCAATGTTATTAGGATATTATAATGACATTGAAGGACATTGTAACTACGTTTAGGGTCCTATTGAACATTGTACCAAATTTGTAACCACATTGTAAGGACTCTATAGGACATTGTAACATTATGGTCACATTGTAGCCAATTATAAGAACTTGGACATGGTAACCACATTGTAAGAACTCCATGGGACATTGTAGCCACATTGTAAGGATACAGTAACATTATTGTAAGGACACTATAAGACATTGCGGCAACATTATAGGGACTCTATAGGACATTGTAACCACATTGTAACCTCATTGTAACCACATAATAAGCCATTCTAACCACATTGTAAGGAAACTGTAAGAACTCCATAGGGTATTGTAACCACATTGTAGCTATATTGTAGCAACATTGTAAGGCCATTGTAAGGGTATTAAAGAACATTGTGACCGCATTGGAGGGACTCTGGAAACATGGTGAGGATAGTCTGAAAGTCAGGACTAAACTGAGGACATACCATGAGCCCTGGGCGCTCCATGAAATCAAGGAAAAGTACAGTTTGTCACCAGGGTGTGGCCGTAGAACCTGAGGAAGTTGGACGGGCAGTAATTAAGGTTCCTGTCAGCTTCAGAATGCCAATTCTGTGTTCTCATACCTAGAATTCCTGTCCTCGTATATTCTGTAGGTCTTAGTTAGGTAAAACATTAATTCTACTACACAGGTAATGCGTGTTCAGTATAGGAAACTGGAAACCCTGGTTTTATCTGAGATGTATTACAGCCTCAGTTCCAAGCCTACATAAAATAACCATATGGCTGGGAACCCGCGGTGTCCACTCGACCTGGCAACCCTCGGTGTCCACTCAGCCTGGAACCCGCGGTGTCCACTCGACCTGGCAACCCTCAGTGTCCACTCAGCCTGGGACCTGCGGTGTCCACTCAGCCTGCCAACCCTTGGTGTCCACTTGGCCTGGCAACCCCCCAGTGTCCACTCGACCTGGGAACCCTCGATGACCACTCAGCCTAGGAACCCTTGGTGTCCACTCGCCTGGAAACCTGCGGTGTCCACTCGGCCTTGGAACCTGCGGTGTCCACTTGGCCTGGGAACCCACGGTGTCCACTTGGCCTGGGAACCCGCTATTTCCACTCGCCTGACAACCCTTGGTGTCCACTTGGCCTGGCAACCCTAAGTGTCCACATGGCCTGGGAACCAGCAGTGTCCTCTTGGCCTGGTAACTCATGGTGTCCACTCAGCTTGGGAACCTCCGGTGTCCATTGGCCTGGGAACCCTCATTGTCCACTTGGCCTGGGAACCCTCAGTGTCCACTCTGCCTGGGAACCTGCAGCGTCCACTCAGCATGGGAACCCTCCGTGTCCACTCGGCCTGGGAACCTGTGGTGTCCACTCAGCCTGGGAACCCGCGGTGTCCACTCAGCCTGGGAACCTGCGGTGTCCACTCAGCCTGGGAACCCGCGGTGTCCACTCAGCCTGGGAACCTGCGGTGTCCACTCAGCCTGGGAACCCACAGTGTCCACATTGCACACAGCCAGGTGCTCTTGGGGTCTGTGCACCTGGAGCTTGTGTTTCCGGTGTGTGTGTGTGGGATGAGGGCGGCAGAAGCTTGTAGGTTGAAGGCAGGGCTGTGTTGCTCGGGATGCGTGCCTTAGCGGTCTTACATCTACTGGCAGACACCCTCACTGTTATGTTTTAGTACAGTAATGATCATTCTCTGGTATATGATTATATCATACATGTTACGTATTTATACTTATGCAGCTGTTCTCTATTTGTTAAAGCTGTCACCAAAAAAGTAATTCTGTTTCATCAAATCCCAGATATGCTCGGAGTAATTCATGATCCTTTTTACTATTTTTTTTTAGAAGATTCTAGATTTTGTTCAGAAGCACAGTGCCTGTTTTGGGCTGTCAGCTGAAATTTTCTGGTCCCCCTCCCTGGGTTCTGGGGCCTCTCCCTGGGGGCGCTTCCAGCTGCTCCTTTTCCCACTGCCATCGTTCTCACTAGTGACTGTTGCCGTCATGATTTTCAACTTGCTGCAAGAACAGTGACCTGAGCCAGCCAGCACTCGGGTCTAGCGTTGGGGGCCTGTGTCTGAGGGGCCTGACAGGCAGAGAAGGGCCTGTGTCTGAGGGGGCCTTCACAGGGCAGAGAAGGGGGCCTGTGTCTGAGGGGCCTTCACAGGGCAGAGAAGGGGCCTGTGTCTGAGGGGCCTTCACAGGGCAGAGAAGGGGCCTGTGTCTGAGGGGGGGCCCTCTCAGGGCAGAGAAGGGGCCTGTGTCTGAGGGGCCTTCACAGGGCAGAGAAGGGGCCTGTGTCTGAGCGCCTGTGTCTGAGGGGGCCCTCTCAGGGCAGAGAAGGGGCCTGTGTCTGAGGGGCCCTCTCAGGGCAGAGAAGGGGCCTGTGTCTGAGCGCCTGTGTCTGAGGGGCCTTCACAGGGCAGAGAAGGGGGCCTGTGTCTGAGGGGGGGCCCTCACAGGGCAGAGAAGGGGGCCTGTGTCTGAGCGCCTATGTCTGAGGGGCCTGACAGGGCAGAGAAGGGGGCCTGTGTCTGAGGGACCCTCACAGGGCAGAGAAGGGGCCTGTGTCTGAGGGGCCCTCACAGGGCAGAGAAGGGGCCTGTGTCTGAGGGGCCTGACAGGGCAGAGAAGGGGCCTGTGTCTGAGGCCCTGACAGGGCAGAGAAGGGGCCTGTGTCTGAGGGGCCTGACAGGGCAGAGAAGGGGCCTGTGTCTGAGTGCCTGTGTCTGAGGGGCCTGACAGGGCAGAGAAGGGGCCTGTGTCTGAGCGCCTGTGTCTGAGGGGCCTGACAGGGCAGAGAAGGGCCTGTGTCTGAGCGCCTGTGTCTGAGGCCCTGACACGGCAGAGAAGGGGGCCTGTGTCTGAGTGCCTGTGTCTGAGGGGCCTGACAGGGCAGAGAAGGGGCCTGTGTCTGAGCGCCTGTGTCTGAGGGGCCCCTGACAGGGCAGAGAAGGGGCCTGTGTCTCGAGTGCCTGTGTCTGAGGGCCCCTGACAGGGCAGAGAAGGGGGCCTGTGTCTGAGCGCCTGTGTCTGGAGGCCCTGACAGGGCAGAGAAGGGGCCTGTGTCTGAGCGCCTGTGTCTGAGGGGCCTGACAGGGCAGAGAAGGGGCCTGTGTGTGCGCGGGTCCTGATGGGACAGAGAAAGCGCCTGTGTTGGGCTCCGAACAGACGCCCCCCGGAACAGGCCCAGACTTCAGGTGAGCTGTGCTGCCCTTCATTGTTACTTTTCTTTATTTCCACCTCGGTTGGAATGGGGACATTTAAGAAGACAGTCACAGTCCTTGACGCACCCAGCATTGCTGGGTTGTGGGCAAACCCAGGCAGCTGTCGGCTGACCACCGGCTGGGCCTTGTTCACTGGTGCCAGTTGTCGGTAAGATGCGGGATGACTGTAATAACAGTGTAAGTGCACTCTGACGGAGAGCTGACACTTAAGTTCTCCCACCTCTCAAACTTAGGGATGATTCCAAAAGTTTCTAGGTTTCAGTTTACAGGTAATTTATTATACAAGTGATTAAAAAGCTATTTTGGGCCACAATTACAATAATAAAATGTTACATATGTCTGGCATTAATACAGTATCTCTGAATTTCCAGGGAAAGACTACGATTATCCTAAGATGTCTTGACAGGTAAGTGTTACGTTAACCTTTAGACGACACTTTTTGCTTATTCTCGCTGTATAGTGTGAGAATCTTGAAGACATTTAGAAGGAGAACAGTTTTGAAACTGAAACAAAAGAATTTAATCCTCAGAGACCGTGTGGTGTGGCACCCTCGGGTCTTCCTTACAGACAGCCAGGAGCAAGAGTTGCTTCATGCGCCCTGCATGTCCCTGCTTGGGGACCAGCGGTCCCAGCCAGGGCTGGTGAAACTGAATGAGCGGGGGTCCCGAGGCCCTGGGAAGCGCCTGGGCCTGCCCACTCATACCGCTCTCAGCGGGGTCAGGGCTGGAGGGTTTGCCTGACCAAGACAAGTATTCAACCATTGGGATACTTCAGCCCGTTCCTTTGGGGGTGGGGAGGGGAGCACCTTACACCTGGCTGTGCTCAGGGATGACTCCAGAGGGCGGGGGCATCATGTTGGGCTGGTTGCATCAAGGCACATGCCTGACCCGCCGTGCTCTCAGCCTCCTGCCTAGTCCTCATAACTTCCTCCCACACTTCAGAAGCCAGGCAGCTTGCCATGAGGCCCCTTTAAAGAAACGTTCGAGCGATAGCCCAGTGGATAGGGCGCTTGCCTTGCACGTGGCCAGCCCATGCCGGCCCGGGTTCGATCCCGGCATCCCATATGGTCCTCGAGCACCACCAGGAGTAATTCCTGAGTGCAGAGCCAGGAGTAACCCCTGAGCACGCTGGGTGCGACCCAAAAAGCAAAAAAAAAAAAAAAAAAACGTTCGAGGGGCCTCGCTCAAATTGTGGGAGCTGACTGAGCCGCTGGGGCCCTGCTCTCCTGCCAGGGGCCCAGGTTTCGGCCCAGCACCTCCCCCAGAGAGACGGGGTTCCGAGCACAGACAGAGTTTCTTTGCTCCACGATGAGTTCCCAGCCAGTGAGCCCCGCACCCGCCTTCCTTCCCGGGAGATCCGGCTCCCGTGGCTGTGGCATCCTGCCCCGTCCCACTATGGGCCAGGAGCAGGTGCCTGTGTGTGGCTTGGCTCGGGGAGGTCTTGCCTGCAGCCCTGAGTTGCTCACCTGGGAAGGGCCAAGAGCAGCATTTGGAGTCCTGAGAGGAACTTTCTCTCAGGAATCATCACAAACACTGTTCTCACACACAACCAGGAAAGATCTCTGTGGGCTGACAGACTCAGTTGTTCAAGGCCTTCCAGTGACAAAGCTGCGTGCCAAAGGAGGCACCCGCCCCATCACCCGAGGCCTCAGCCGAGGCGGGCTGCAGGCCTGAGGCACCCGGAGCCGCGTCGAGGGCTGCAGGCAGAGCGGTGCCCTCCAGCTCCAGCCTTCTGTGGGCGACGTGGGCTGCTCCCCCGCAGGGAGGGTGATGTGCTCTGCGCCAGCCAGCCTTGCCACGTGCTCAGGCAGCCGCACCTCAAGTGAAAAGGGAGGACATTAAATGAGGAGGGAAGGGGCTGAATAGCTCGTCAGCCTGTGACCCCAGGCCAGCAGTGAGACCCGGCTGACGGCTGTCGTGGTTTCAGCTACCACAGCGCAGCCGTTGGGGGGGTGAAGCAGGACCAAGCACACAGACCTATTAGGCTCAGGAGCGGAGGGCCGGCACCCTTGGCCCCCTGTTAAGGCCAGAGTCAGGGTCTGCTGCTGGCCTCATGCAGAGAATGTGTCCCTCACACTCCCTCGGCCAGCCCCGTGCTCCCTGCGCCCCTCACGCCCTCAGTGGACGCGCCAGTGCTCAGGGCCTCCCACTGGTTTGCTGAGGTTTGGCACGGTGTGCCCCAGGCAGCAGGAGGTGGCGGCTTCTCTGTGGTGAGCCGCACCTGGAAGGAGAAAGGATCCAGGTCTGGCCACTGCTGAGCACCCAACACTGTCTGTCTCGCTTGCAGGGATGAGCCCCGAAGCCCACCCTGGCCTTGGAGTACACATACGGCAGGAGAGCCAAGGGGCACAATGTCGTGGAGTGTCCCCACTGGCCCCCCATTCCCAGCTAGCCTGCTTGATGCAGGCCCCTGGCCCCTGACCCCTAACCCAGGGTCGGGCCCAAACTTTCCTCTTTGATACTCTAATAACTGCACGGTGCGTTTTATGTCATATTATGGTGATGTGCGCTTCCGCAAATGTCTGCTTGCCTGCGCTCTGAAGTTGGGTGCTGTCCGAGCCGGGTGCTGTCCGGGCGGGTGCTGTCCGGCCGGGTGCTGTCCAGGCTGGGTGCTGTCTGGGCTGGGTGCTGTCTGGACCAGTTGCTTGTCTGATCAGGTGCTGTCCGAGCCGGGTGCTGTCTGAGCCGGGTGCTGTCTAAGCCAGGTGCTGTCCGATCAGGTGCTGTCCGGGCGGGTGCTGTCCAGGCTGGGTGCTGTCCAGGCCAGGTGCTTGTCTGATCAGGTGCTGTCTGGAGCCGGGTGCTGTCCGAGCTGGGTGCTGTCCGATCAGGTGCTATCTGAGGCTGGGTGCTGTCCGAACCGGTGCTGTTCGAGCTGGGTGCTGTCCAATAGGGTGCTGTCTGAACTGGGTGCTGTCCGAGCTGGGTGCTGTCCGAGCCGGGTGCTGTCCGAGCCGGGTGCTGTCCGAGCCGGTGCTGTCCCGAGCCGGGTGCTGTCCAAGCCGGGCTGATCGACTGTCACCCCTTTTTTCACGGGCTCAGTGGTGCTTCTGTGAAGATTGAGGGAGCTCTCCAGAGGGGGAGCTGGAAATGGGTGAGAGAGAAAAAACACCCCACCTGGGCTCCTTGTCTGGGGTCCGCGTGAGGGGAGAGGGCGGGCCTCTGTCAAGCCAGACACATGCTGGGTCCTCTAGAAAGTCCTGTCCTGTCAATCACCTGGCCCAGGTGTTTGATGGGTTGGACTGTGGGGAGGACCCGCTTCGTGCTGCCCCTGGAGTCGCCCATGGAGGGAGACCCGGGACTAGCGCCAGTGGCCAGGTGGGAGGGGGCCATTCGCTGCCTTGGCTGGTGACCTAGGCCGGGGCTGCTCGTTGGCTCGAGGGAGCTGGTGGGGGCCTGGGAGAGGGCTAGCATGGGGTTTGTGTTGCCGCGGCTGTCACACTGGCCCAGGTGACCCTTCCTGCAGTGCGGTCACGACCTGTTCTCACCGTAGCAGCAAGTGCTGGCCCTCTGTTGGCAAAGCCCAGGGGCTTGGTGGTTTCTTTCTTTTTTTAAGAATTTTTTAAATTTGTTAATTTATTTTTAATTAAATCCTCCCCTCCTCTTCCTCCTCCTCCCTCTCTCTCCTCCTCCTCCTCCTCCTTCTCCTCCTCTCCTCCTCCTCTTCCTCCCTTCTTCCTCCCTCCTCTTCTTTCTCCTCCTCCTCCTCCTCTTTCTCCTCCTCCTCCTCTTTCTCTTTCTCCTCCTCCTCTTTTCTCCTCCTCCTCCTCCTCCTCTTTCTCCTCCTCCTCCTCCCTCCTCTTTCTCCTCCTCCTCCTCCTCTCCCCCTCCTCCCCTCCTCTCCCCTCCTCCTCCTCCTCCTCCTCCTTCTCCTCCTTCTCCCCCCTCTCCCTTCCTTCCCTCGCTCCCTCTTTCCATTTGGGCATCATGGCTGTGATACGGATACAGTATAGAACTGAAGATCCAGGGCCGAGCAATAGCCCAGCGGGTAGGGCGTTTGCCTTACACGTGGCCGGCCTATGCCGCCCGGGTTCAATCCCCGGCATCCCATATGGTCCTCCGAGCACCGCCAGGAGTAATTCCTGAGCACAGAGCCAGGAGTAACCCTGAGCACGCCGAGTGTGACCCAAAAGCAAAAAAAAAAAAAAAAAAAAAAGAACTGAAGATCCAGTCCTGTCCAAAGTGACCATTTCCAACTATTATTGTCACACTGGTCCCTTCTGTGTTCTAACTGCCTTTCGCCTCCCACCCCGTCCCCCACACACTGTGGCAAGCCTCCATCCATTGACTGCCCTCCTGGCTCCTGTTTGCCCTGGCCTTGGGTATTAGTCTCATACTTCTTCTGTCCCTCTCCTTCTGACTCATTTCTTCTCAGCATCACACTCTCCATGTCCAGTCATGTACAGGCAAATTTCATGACTTCATTTTTCTTAATGGCTGTGCAGTATTCGATTGTGTAGATGTACCAAGGTTTTTTATGTGGTCGTCTCTTCTCAGGCACTCAGATTGTTTCCAGATCCTGGCTATCGTGAATAGTGCTGCAACGAATCTAGAATTGCAGATGATGTTTCTGCTGTGTCTGTTTGGGCCCCCAGGGTACATTCCCAGAAGTAGTATTGCTGGGTCAAATGCGAGCCTAATTTCTGGCTTTTGGAGGCATGTCCATAGTTTTTCCAGAAGGCTGTATGGTCGGCATCTCGGCTCCCCACCAAGGGCTTGTTTTCATTCGTGTCTGTTCCTCAGAGCAGATTGGGTGAGACCACACAGACTCGTCTCCTCTCTCTGTTTGACTAAATCTCACCCCCCCAGCTCTGTCCACGCTGGCAGAAGGCAGGAGCCCACCTTTTCTTGTGGCTGATGACAATCCATTGCATACACAGGCTACAGTATTTGGAGGGAGGGAGGGAGGGAAACGCAGCAATGCTTAGTGATTCCCAGCTCTGCCCTCGGTGATTACTCCTGGTGGTGCTGAGGACCATAGAGGATGCCGAGACAGAACCTCGGTTGGCCACGGGCAGGACGAGCATCTCCACTGTGCAGACTCCGGCCCCAGCACCGTCTCCTCACCTGCACATTTGCCATTCCCAGACCGCGGCTGTCAGAGACGGGCTGTGGGGAACATGTGCGCGATAAATATCCTTTGGAATTAGTGTGTTGGTGTCCTTCAGCAGGTGTCAAGGCATGGAATCTGCTGTGTGGACATCCCGAGTCCAGTTTTCTACTGTTTGAATGGCTCCGTGCTGCGGTGGAGAGGCCCAGCCAGCAGCAGGGACCAGGGTGACGCCACGGCTGTTCCGCATACCGGCTGTCTCTGGTCGTAGCCGCGAACCATCCACACTGGCGTGAGATGACGCCTTTGTCATCTCAAGTTGAAGCCCTTGGCAGTAGCAGCCCATGAGCGCTTTTCACACGCCCAGTGGGCGAATATGTGTTGTCTTTGGGGAGTGTGTCCTGGGTTCCTGCCCCTGGTTTTTGATGTGGTTATGGGCCCCTCTGTTCTTGAGTCTGGTGGTGTTCCAGAGGTCCTGGGTCTCAGCCTGGCTGCTGTGTGGTCAGGAGGGTGGCGGAGGATGTCCTGTCCCTGCTGTGTGGTCAGGAGAGTGGGCGGAGGATGTCCTGTATCTGCTGTGTGGTCAGGAGAGTGGGCGGAGGATGTCCTGTATCTGCTGTGTGGTCAGGAGGGTGACGGAGGATGTCCTGTATCTGATGTGTGGTCAGGAGGGTGGACAGAGGATGTCCTGTATCTGCTGTGTGGTCAGGAGGGTGGGCGGAGGATGTCCTGTATCTGATGTGTGGTCAGGAGGGTGGGCGGAGGATGTCCTGTCCCCTGCTGTGTGGTCAGGAGGGTGGCGGAGGATGTCCTGTATCTGCTGTGTGGTCAGGAGGGTGGCGGAGGATGTCCTGTATCTGCTGTGTGGCCAGGAGAGTGGGCGGAGGATGTCCTGTATCTGCTGTGTGGTCAGGAGGGTGGCGGAGGATGTCCTGTATCTGATGTGTGGTCAGGAGGGTGGGCGGAGGATGTCCTGTCCCTGCTGTGTGGTCAGGAGGGTGGCGGAGGATGTCCTGTATCTGCTGTGTGGCCAGGAGAGTGGGCAGAGGATGTCCCTGTATCTGCTGTGTGGTCAGGAGGGTGGCGGAGGATGTCCTGTATCTGCTGTGTGGTCAGGAGGGTGGCGGAGGATGTCCTGTTCCTGTGCTCATCACTGACTGGAGCCAATGGGGAGAGTCTTGAACCCCCGCAGGAAAGTTCTCACCTGGCAAATGCTTGATTCTCCAGCCCAAGGACCTGGCTCACTTCTGGGAGCTCGGGGCGCATGTCCCCTGCTGGACCTCATTGGCATTGCCGTGACGAGGCGAAGTCTGTGCGGTAAGTGGGCGCGGGGGCAGCTGTGCGGTGCTATCCAACTGACGCCTGGCGTCTCCCTGTGCGTGTGCAGGGCCGGGAGAGCCCAGAGTCCACTGTGAGGTCAGTGGACTTCAACCTGATATGCTGGTGGCCTTCAGAGCGGCTTCTGGGTGGGACCTGGTGGCCACAAAGCTGGGACTCGGGACAGGAGGTTCCCATTGCTGCTCTCCTGAGCCCCATCAGTGTCCATCACTGCTTGCTGCACCAGGGCTCAGCTGCAGGCGGCGACGTGGTTTATCACTAACAGATTATTATCCAGATCAAAAGCCCAGGTCCACTTGCAGGTGGGGCCACAGAGGCTGTGTATACTGTTCCTGAGTAGAGGGATACAGGCACATTCGCACAGACCTGCAAACCCCCTGGCCATAGAGTAACAGCGCCTGCAAACGCCCTGGCCGTAGAGTAACAGTACCTGCAAACTCATGGCCATAGAGTAACAGCGCCTGCAAACTCCCTGGCCATAGAGTAATAGCGCCTGCAAACTCCCTGGTCATAGAGTAACAGCGCCTGCAAACCCCCTGGCCATAGAGTAACAGCGCCTGCAAACTCCCTGGCCACAGAGGAACAGCGCCTGCAAACTCCCTGACCATAGAGTAACAGCGCCTGCAAACTCCCTGGCCATAGAGTAACAGCGCCTGCAAACTCCCTGACCATAGAGTAACAGCGCCTGCAAACTCCCTGGCCATAGAGTAACAGCGCCTGCAAATCCCTGACCATAGAGTAACAGCGCCTGCAAACCCCCTGGCCATAGAGTAACAGCACCTACAAACTCCCTGGCCATAGAGTAACAGCGCCTGCAAACTCCCTGGCCACAAGTAACAGTGCCTGCAAACTCCCTTGCCACAGAGTAACAGTGCCCTGCAAACTCCCTGGCCATAGAGTAACAGTGCCTGCAAACTCCCTGGCCATAGAGTAATAGCGCCTGCAAATTCCCTGGCCACAGAGTAACAGTGCCTGCAAACTCCCTGGCCATAGAGTAACAGTGCCTGCAAACCCCTGGCCATAGAGTAACAGCGCCTGCAAACTCCCTGGCCACAGAGTAACAGTGCCTGCAAATTCCCTGGCCACAGAGTAACAGCGCCTGCAAACTCCCTGGCCATAGAGTAACAGTGCCTGCAAACTCCCTGGCCATAGAGTAATAGCGCCTGCAAACTCCCTGGCCATAGAGTAACAGTGCCTGCAAACTCCCTGGCCATAGAGTAACAGCGCCTGCAAATCCCTGACCATAGAGTAACAGCGCCTGCAAACCCCCTGGCCATAGAGTAACAGCACCTACAAACTCCCTGGCCATAGAGTAACAGTGCCTGCAAACTCCCTTGCCACAGAGTAACAGTGCCTGCAAACTCCCTGGCCATAGAGTAACAGTGCCTGCAAACTCCCTGGCCATAGAGTAACAGCGCCTGCAAACTCCCTGGCCACAGAGTAACAGTGCCTGCAAATTCCTGGCCACAGAGTAACAGTGCCTGCAAACTCCCCTGGCCATAGAGTAACAGTGCCTGCAAACCCCCTGGCCACAGAGTAACAGCGCCTGCAAACTCCCTGGCCATAGAGTAACAGCGCCTGCAAACAGCGCCTGCAAACTCCTGGCCACAGAGTAACAGTGCCTGCAAATTCCCTGGCCACAGAGTAACAGTGCCTGCAAACTCCCTGGCCATAGAGTAACAGTGCCTGCAAACCCCCTGGCCACAGAGTAACAGCGCCTGCAAACTCCCTGGCCATAGAGTAACAGCACCTGCAAACTCCTGGCCATAGAGTAACAGCGCCTGCAAACCCCCTGGCCACAGAGTAACAGCGCCTGCAAACTCCCTGGCCATAGAGTAACAGCGCCTGCAAACTCCTGGCCATAGAGTAACAGTGCCTGCAAACTCCTGGCCACAGAGTAACAGTACCTGCAAACTCCCTGGCCATAGAGTAACAGTGCCTGCAAACTCCTGACCATAGAGTAACAGCACCTGCAAACTCCCCTGGCCGTAGAGTAACAGTACCTGCAAACTCCTGGCCATAGAGTAACAGCGCCTGCAAACTCCCTGGCCATAGAGTAACAGTGCCTGCAAACTCCTGGCCATAGAGTAACAGCACCTGCAAACTCCCTGGCCGTAGAGTAACAGTACCTGCAAACTCATGGCCATAGAGTAACAGCGCCTGCAAACTCCCTGGCCATAGAGTAACAGTACCTGCAAACCCCCTGACCATAGAGGAACAGTGCCTGCAAACTCCTGGCCACAGAGTAACAGCGCCTGCAAACTCCCTGACCATAGAGTAACAGCGCCTGCAAACTCCTGGCCATAGAGTAACAGCGCCTGCAAACCCCCTGGCCATAGAGTAACAGCGCCTGCAAACTCCCTGACCATAGAGTAACAGCACCTGCAAACTCCCTGGCCACAGAGTAACAGTGCCTGCAAACTCCCTGGCCATAGAGTAACAGTGCCTGCAAACCCCCTGGTCATAGAGTAACAGCGCCTGCAAACTCCCTGGCCATAGAGTAACAGTACCTGCAAACTCCCCTGGCCATAGAGGAACAGCGCCTGCAAACTCCTGGCCATAGAGTAACAGCGCCTGCAAACTCCCTGGCCATAGAGGAACAGCGCCTGCAACTCCTGGGCCATTGCAGTAGAACAGCAGTTACGTATCCCTGAGGTCAGAAGACCAGGCACCTTCACGTGGGTGTATTTGGGCTTTATTGCCCAACAGGGCCTACTTCTGGGTCTCGCTTTCAGGCCCCATGGTGGGAAAGTGTCAGGCCCCAAGACTACCCGCTCGGTGTCCAGCAGCCCTGCTTTTGTTCTGACATCAATGCACGTCAGCGCCCCTCTGAGATAGACAGTCCCAGTAGCAGGTTCCAGCCCAGAATCTGTCCTGAGTGTTTTCTCTCTTTTAGGACATTCTCTGTTGTGCTGGTTCTGGACCTTTCGAGGCCTCACGACCTTTGGCTCACCATGGAAAGTCTGTTGCAAGCCACACGGAGCCACATAGACAAAGTGAGGATGAAGCTGGGGAAAACGAACTCCAAGGCGGCCTCCGAGATGAGACAGAGGGTGTGGAGCAACATGCAGAAAGACCACCCGGTGAGCCGCACCGGACGGGGTCTGAGACCACCCGGTGAGCCACGACGCGATGGGGTCTGAGACCACCCGGTGAGCTGCACACGACAGGGTCTGCGTGCCACAGCCCGCCTGGCCCTTCACACTGACAGGGCTGGAGGCTCCTTTGCTCTAGCTGCAAGTGTTGGGGATTTACCTCAGTGATGGCCAAGCAAGCAAGGAAGGTTCTCAGTTCTCTTGATTTTCCGTTGACCGTTTTGCTTTGCAGTGTGTTGGCATCGCCCTCCACTCACCTTGTTGAGCACTTGTGCGCCCCCCGTCAGGAGTGTGACCTTTGAGCATCTTGTCTTCTCCCCCATGACTTACTGCCTCTCGCGGCCATCCAGGTCTGGCCCACGTAGGGCTCCGGCTCCTGCCAGCCTCACCTGAGCTTGCTGGAAGGGGGCCCCAGGCCTCCTGAACTTTGCTTGGACGATGCCCCCAAAAAATTAACTTTGGGGGTCTGAGGTGTAGCTCAGCAGACTGAGCAGGTGCTCTGCTCACAGAAAGCCTAGTTTGGGGGTTCACCCTCCCGAACTACACAGACCCTGAGCACCACTGGCGGTGTCCTGGGAAACAGGCTGCGCTTTGACTTTGAGCCTCGTGGTAAGAAGTAAGGGTCCGGTTTCATTCCGGGCCTGAGCGACCTGTGTTGTCTGCTCAGGAGGCTTCCCTGATCCGTTCGCTCCTCCTGGCTGTTCTGTCACGAGTTGACTTGGCACGTCTGAGTCTGCTTCTGGGCTCTGTGTTGTAGCTTGGGCTGAGTCTGCTTTTCCTGGTACCACACAGTATTCATTGCTTGGGGTCTAAAGTGTGGGGTCAGAATTGCTTTTGGCTATTCAGGGGAGCTTTATTCTCCCAACAGGTTCTGGAGGTTTTTGTTATTTGCCCATGAAAAATGTGGCTGGAATATTTTGGTGAGGACCTGTTGGATTTGTGTAATGCTTTGGGTGGAACAGTGGTTTTAACAATGTTTATTCTTTCAGACCCTGAACATGGAGCATTTTCTATTTCCTGCTACCATTTCTTTTTAATAGTGACTTAAAAGTTACTTGTATGCTTTTCTTCCCCATTGTTTAATTGATTCCAAAGCATTTTATTTTTATGGACATGATTTTAAGTTCCCTCCCGGCAAGCTACTGAGAGTATACCGTCCGTGCAGCAGAGCCTGGCAAGCTGTCCAATGCATATTCAATATGCCAAAACCAGTAATAAAAATGATTATCTTCATTACTGGTGCCCGCTTGAGGAAATCGATGAACAACAGGATGTCAAGTGATCAAGTGATCAAGTGGTTTTAAGTGTTTTAAATTTCTTTGTCTTGTCTCAGTTCTGGAAAGATAGGACAGTGGGGAGATACTTGCCGTGTGTGCTGCCAAACTATGTTCAATTTGTGGCATCTCAAACAGTCCCCCAAGCCCACCAGGAGTGATCCCTGAATACAGAGCCAGAAGTAGAGCCTGAGCACAGCCAGGTGTGGACCAGGAGCCGAGACAAGTAAACCTCCCTCTGACTTCTAGCTTATTGCTTGCATAAAAAATGCAATGGATTTCTGCGTGCTGGCGTTGTAGCCTGCTACTTTGACATGAAGATTATTGCTTCTAAAAAGATTTTTAGTAGAGTCTTTAGGGTTTTCTTCTTCTTCTTTTTTTTTTTTTTTACTAATTTAAAAAAAAGGAATAATTGTATTAGCTTCAGGCAAAGTTCAGAACGATATGACATTCAGTGGCATCTTCACAACTAACCTTTTAGGGTTTTCTGTGTGTAGTATTATGTCATCTGCAAATGGTGGTGTTTTGACTTATTTTCTAATTTAAATTCCTTGCATTTCTTTTTCTTGCATAATTGCTGTGGCAAGAACCACCAGAAAAAGGTTTCTTAATAAGACTGTGGTGGACACACGCTGTGTCTTTCTGGCACTGATGCTGGTCAAAGGAAGTGGGGTTCTAAAGCAGAGTTTGTGTAGATTTGATAGTTTCTCCTAAACAAGGATGAGAAGCAGACGCTGGTTAATGACCCATAGACATTCATTCACAGTAAAAGGCAGAAACCAAACAGGAAAGTAGAGGAACACGCTTGCAGCCTGACGGGCGAGCATGCGGGTGAAGGGCAGTGGGTGGGAGTGAGAGCCAGGTAGGGGGATGCCCTGGGTAGAGGGTGTCCAGGCAGAGGGTGTCCAGGCAGAGGGTGTCCCGCCAGAGGGTGTCCCGGGTAGAGGGTGTTCCGGTAGAGGATGTCCCGGCAGAGGGTGTCCAGGCAGAGAGTGTCCAGGCAAAGGGGTGTCCCGGCCAGAGGGTGTCCCAGGTAGAGGGTGTCCCAGGCAGAGGGTGTCCCGGTAGAGGGTGTTCCGGGCAGAGGGTGTCCGGCCAGAGGGTGTCCAGGCAAAGGGTGTCCCGCCAGAGGGTGTCCCGGGCAGAGGGTGTCCGCCAGAGGGTGTCCCAGATCCTGCTTCTGCCCGGCACAGCACTAGGGCGGCCTCTTGGCCAGCAGCGGCAGTGAGGAGAATGGCTGCCCCCTCCGTCCCGCGCGCCCCTATGACGGCATATCTGTTTGCAGGACCGTGAGCTGATCGACCCTTTCCCGATCCCGCTGGTCATAATTGGGAGCAAGTACGACATTTTCCAGGTGAGCAATTCACCCAACTGAGCGCCATGCAGGCGTGTGTGCACGGCCGGGACACCAGGACAGATGTTGGGGTCACCAGGAAGGGAGGCCCTGAGGGCCAGGACGCGCCTGCGAGAGAGGAGAGTACCGAGAGGCTGGCCGCGATCCCGTCATCTGCACGTGGGGAAGGGCTCGGGCGCCCACAGGGAAGACGGGCCCCGAGGGGAATCCTGCTTTCCTTCGGCCATCCCTGGCACGGTGCCCGCCTCCTCACCTGGCGCCCCTCTGCACACCTCTCTCACAGGACTTCGACTCTGAGAAGAGGAAGGTCATCTGCAGGACCCTGCGGTTCGTGGGCCCACCACCACGGTGCCTCCCTGATGGTGAGTCTGCCATGGGGACACAGCCAGTGGGGTCAGGGGTTCTTCCCGCTCTGCTCAGGGGACCACCTGCGGGCCCGAGGATGGAGTGTGCAAGGCCGCGCATTCCCCTTTTGCACACCTCTTTGCACACCGGTGCAGAGCCTGGACCTGCTGCTGTCCTGCTCTGCCCCCCACCCCGCCCCATCCTCCCTGGGGCCTGACCATGCCCCTTGTGCGTGATCCGGTGCTCCTCGGCCCCTAGAAGCCCCTGGAGAAGAGAGAGTCTCACCCGTTTCTGTTCTCTCTGACGGTCAGAGCCTGCATCTCTCGAAAGAGAGAGACGCGGCGCAGCTAATACTTTCTGTTTGAAATCAGAAAATGGTCATCATGCCTGCTCCGGGTCTGGTTTTCCCGGCTAGGTCTTTGCCCCCTGGGCTAGATTGGCCGGCCCAGATGTGAGAAATGCCACACCATCTGTCCCTACCAGCAGGAGCAGGTGGGCGTGTGGTGCTCGTGGAGGCCCCGCCGACCCCGCATGGCTGCCTGTGGCCCCGCAGAGCAGGTTCCGCTGTCCCTGCCTTTGCTGCTCGTTCCCGGGTGCCAATTCTCCATCCAGGATGGACCGATGTGAAAGTCGCTCAGGGCCTCTCGGGCAGCAACACATCCCTGCTGTGCTGTAGAGCTCAGCTCCGCCTCCCACTGAGTGTGGGAGGGGTCTGTGTCGCGTGCCCCGGGTGGAGAGACCCAGTGGCCGGGCCGCCTCTCCTGGGCTTCCGTCCCCAGTGCTCAGACTCCAGTGCTCACGGGCTGTGTGGGGCGGTGCTGCTCCTGTCGCTAGTCCGTGTCTTGGCTTTGCGCACAGTGTGTCGCTTAACCTCCGGGCTTGCTTCTGGTTCAGTTCACCAGCAAATCAGAAGGTCTGTTGCTGAAGATCCGCAGCGCCATCAACCAGCTCGCATTCGGCATTGAGAAGAGGTACTGCCCGGGCTCGTCCTGTTCTGATGCGGGCTCAGGCCCAAGTGCTCCCGCCTCGTGCCCAGCCCATCCCCCGGAGCGCTGGGGGCTGGGAGTGAGACAGTCCCACGGTGCCCAGACCCTCCCCCAGGAGCTGGGAATTGGTCACGGCACACCCAAGGCCTCCCCCTTTTCTCGCATGTTGATGACTCCCCTCTGACTGCCTTGTTATGTGAGGCAGAATCGACTGTTAAGGCATGAATCTTTCTTAAATCTGTTTTGCCACTTCTAAGCAGTTGGGGTCTGCTCTCCTCCCCTCTGAAGCCCTTACTCCCGAGAGCCCCGGCGTTTGGGGGTGATGGAACGCTTGGGGTGATGGAAAGGGGCGTGTTTGTGCAGGAAACAGCTCTTGGCCCCTGCGGCCGAGGGTGGCAGCATGTTCTCTTGCTAAGCTAAATGAGGTTATTTTCCTTCTCCGTGCAGCAAATCCATCTGTGTGGATCAGAATAAGCCGCCTTCGTCCCGGCAGGCTCGGACTCTCTGAGTCAGATCGGTGGGTGACTTGCCACGCCGCTCCGCCTGCCGGAATTGCCCATGCGTCCCCCTTCAGCTGCCTCCCGGCCCACCCCACATCCGTCCCCAGGTTGGCAGGCTTGTGGCCTCCTAGAGACTGCCCCCCCCCCCTGCCCCCTGCCCTCTGCCCCCTGCCCTCTGCCCTGCCCTCTGCCCCCTGCCCCCTGCCCCCTGCCCCTCTGCCCTGCCCTCTGCCCTCTGCCCTGCCCCCCTGAAGTGCTCGCGGATATGTCCTTCCTCACCCGCAGGCCTTTTAACTCCTGCCTCCGAAAGCTCTGTGTGGTGGCGGTGATAAACACACGAGGGTGAAGGGAAGGAATGGAGCGGGCAGACAGCGGTGCCCAGTGCCTGGGCCTGCCGCGCCCCTGCAGCCGGCAGTGCTCGGTCCCGCACCACGGTGGGAGGCTTGTCTCGGAGCCGCTTGCTGTCTCCACCAGGCCCGGCAGGGCCCTCAGCTGCCTCCTGAGAGGGACAGGACGCTGCTCCAGGCTTTGCTCGCGTGTGTCCCGCCCATGGACGCTGCTGTCGGCATCTAAGGATGCTTGTGCTAAGGGTGGGGATGGGAGCCGGGGCCTGTGCACGGCTGGGGCTCGTCAGCACCCACCTCATCTCGGCGGGGCAGGAACGGGCTGAGAATTGCTGGATCTGAGACCCCCTGCTCTGGCTCAGTGAGAGTCTGCAGGGCCCGGCCGGGCTGCAGCCTGGGGGACGCGCGTTAAGCCTCTGAGAAGTAGCCAGGAGAAGTGGAGAGCTTCTGAAGCCCAGCTTAGAGCCTGAGCAGTAGCTAGTCCAGCGGCTGCGGGGCGCTTGTCTTGCACGTGGCCAAGCCCGCCCAGTGGCTAAGCCCGCCCAGTGGCCCAGCCCGCCCAGTGGCCAAGCCCGCCCAGTCCCTGGTACTCCGCAGGGTCCCTTGAGCCCCACCAGGAGTGGCCCTAAGACCAAAATAATTTAAAATTTTAAAAATAAAAAAGGGAAAAGAGAAATTTAAATCTAATTTAAAAATCAGGACAGGAAGGCAGGGTAGATGACTCAAGACTGAAGCTTGGCTAGGCCCCCCCATGGCCACTGTGCCCGGAGGACAGGCCAGAGCATGGTCACTGTGCCCAGTGGACAGCCCAATTGGTCAGGTCCCAGTGACACTCAACCTCCCCTCAGTGGGCAGTGGGCAACTGTCCCGCGCTGCATCACCTTTGTGTGCTGGAAGCTGCTGGGTCACCAGTAATAGGAAGCTGGTTTCTGGATTTATTTGCTTTGAGGCCATACCTGACGATGCTAGAGGTCACCCCCTGACTCTCAGGAGTCATCGTGGTGGTGCTCGGGGGGCTTCATGGGATGCTAGGATTGACCCAGATCAGCCACATGCCAGGCTTATGCCCTGCCCCTGTACTGTTTCGCTGGCTCTGATGCTAGAGTGTGGGGCAGACACAAGCTCAGCTCACTGGCAGGTGGGCTGGTTTCTGCGGGTCTCTGGCATTTATCAGGCTTGCACCCTGCAGGCAAGGGGTTCCCGTGTGTGTGAAGTAGAAAGGCTCGCTGTGAGCAAGTCCTCTGTATAGCTGTGGTGACTCCATGTGTGAGCAGGGTGACGCCCTGTTGTAACTGTGGTGACTCCATGTGTGAGCAGGGTGACATCCTGTTGTAACTGTGGTGACTCCATGTGTGAGCAGGGTGACGTCCTGTTGTAACTGGTGACTCCGTGTGTGAGCAGGGGTGACGCCCTGTTGTAACTGTGGTGACTCCACGCGTGAGCAGGGTGACGCCCTGTTGTAACTGTGGTGACTCCGTGTATGAGCAGGGTGACGTCCTGTTGTAACTGTGGTGACTCCATGTGTGAGCAGGGTGACGTCCTGTTGTAACTGTGGTGACTCCATGTGTGAGCAGGGTGACGTCCTGTTGTAACTGTGGTGACTCCATGTGTGAGCAGGGTGACGTCCTGTTGTAACTGTGGTGACTCCATGTGTGAGCAGGGTGACGTCCTGTTGTAACTGGTGACTCCGTGTGTGAGCAGGGTGACGTCCTGTTGTAACTGTGGTGACTCCGTGTGAGCAGGGTGACGTCCTGTTGTAACTGTGGTGACTCCATGTGTGAGCAGGGGTGACGTCCTGTTGTAACTGTGGTGACTCCATGTGTGAGCAGGGTGACGTCCTGTTGTAACTGTGGTGACTCCATGTGTGAGCAGGGTGACGTCCTGTTGTAACTGTGGTGACTCCATGTGTGAGCAGGGTGACGTCCTGTTGTAACTGGTGACTCCGTGTGTGAGCAGGGTGACGCCCTGTTGTAACTGGTGACTCCGTGTGTGAGCAGGGGTGACATCCTGTTGTAACTGTGGTAACTCCATGGTGAGCAGGGTGACTTCCTGTTGTAACTGTGGTGACTCCATGTGAGCAGGGTGATGTCCTGTTGTAACTGTGGTGACTCCATGTGTGAACAGGGTGACGTCCTGTTGTAACTGTGGTGACTCCGTGTGTGAGCAGGGTGACGTCCTGTGTTGTATAACTGTGGCGACTCCATGTGGGAGCAGGGTGACATCCTGTTGTAACTGTGGTGACTCCGTGTGAGCAGGGTGGACGTCCTGTTGTAACTGCGGTGACTCCATGTGTGAGCAGGGTGACGTCCTGTTGTAACTGGTGACTCCGTGTGTGAGCAGAGTGATGTCCCTATTGTAACTGTGGTGAATCCATGGTGAGCAGGATGACGTCCTGTTGTAACTGTGGTGACTCCATGTGTGAGCAGGGTAACATCCTGTTGTAACTGTGGTGACCCGTGTGTGAGCAGGGTGGATGTCCTGTTGTAACTGTGGTGACTCCATGTGTGAGCAGGGTGACATCCTGTTGTAACTGTGGTAAATCCATGGTGAGCAGGGTGACGTCCTGTTGTAACTGTGGCGACTCCGGGGAGCAGGGTGACGTCCTGTTGTAACTGTGGTGACTGTGTGTGAGCAGGGTGACGTCCTGTGTAACTGCGGTGACTCCATGTGTGAGCAGGGTGACGCCCTGTTGTACTGGTGACCCGTGTGTGAGCAGAGTGATGTCCTATTGTAACTGTGGTGAATCCATGGTGAGCAGGATGACGTCCTGTTGTAACTGTGGTGACTCCATGTGTGAGCAGGGTAACATCCTGTTGTAACTGTGGTGACTCCGTGTGAGCAGGGTGATGTCCTGTTGTAACTGTGGTGACTCCATGTGTGAGCAGGGTGACATCCTGTTGTAACTGTGGTAAATCCATGGTGAGCAGGGTGACGTCCTGTTGTAACTGTGGTGACTCCGTGTGTGAGCAGGGTGACGTCCTGTTGTAACTTTGGCGACTCCGTGTGAGCAGGGTGACGTGCTGTTGTAACTGTGGCGACTCCGTGTGTGAGCAGGGGTGACGTCCCTGTTGTAACTGTGGCGACTCTGCGTTCCAGGCCCTCCCCTGTTCCCGATGGCGACCTGGGGAAGCTTCACGCCCACACACCTATGGAGCTGTGGAAGAAGATGTACGAGAAGCACTTCCCGCCCAAGGTCAGTCAGCCCTGCCCCCTTGGTTCTCTGGGCCAGCTCTGGCATGTGGGGAGCCCTGCGTGTGGGGTCCAGGTCATGTGGTGACTGCGGGTTGTGGTTTCAGAACACCAGCACCCTGAAGGACATCGAGGATCCCGCCAGAGACCCGCAATATGCCGAAGCGAAGTGGACGGAGATGCGGGCCCAGAAGGACCAGGTCTGCCCGGCCAGCTGCACCCCTGCCCACAGACCCCTGAATGCCCCTCAGGGCTCCTGCTTGCCCCCTGGTGGCTGCTGGCAGTGCAGGCAGGGAGGCTGCTGTGGGGCTCTCAGGGGGCCTGCCCCTATCGGCCTCCCTATGCGCCCGCACTTTTCTGTTCAGGTCTTGGCCCTGGGGAGAGGAGTTTGCCCGGCCTGGACATGTGCAAACGCACCAGGCAGGGGTGCGGCCCTCCCAGTGCTAGGTCACATGTGGTCACTTCTCAGAGCTCTGTGGCCTCTGGGTTGGTGACATGCAGAGTCCAGGCTCTGACCCAGAGGACCCCCAGCCTTGGGCACTCCTGGCACAGCACGGCCCCAGGGCCCTTGGATGCCATAGTCAGAGGCCTCCGTGGCCTTGTGTGAGACCCTGGAGTGGGTTTAAGGTGGTCTGGGTGTGAAGGCCCTGTGTGACCGTTGGAGCTTATCTCATGAGCGATGTGTTTCTGTCCTAGGAGCTGGAACAGTACAAAAGCAGCTCCTCCAAGTCCTGGAGACAGATGGACCTTGACTCGTGAGCCGAGACTGCGGCAGCTGTTGTGTCTCCTGCCCCAAGTGTGCACGGCCGTGCCGGGACGCCGTGAGGGACACATGTGGCTCACAGAAGGCAACGGTTTCTCGGCGCGGGCTCCTGCCAGTTTTCAGCCTTTGGGAGGGAGAGTGCTCTGTTTCGTGGGCTTGAATAAATGCGTCTCTGTGGGAGCACGTCTCCCTGGTCCCTTTGAGTTCCCTGAGGGGCCAGGCCAAGCTTGGGAGCGGCCGGGCCCACAGTCAGCCGAGAGACCGTGTGCACGTTCCCGAGTCCCCTAACCAGGGCCCTGTCGGGGCTCAGACAGGGTTCGGGCTGTCAGACTTCCTGGGCTTCTAAGGCGATCGGCAACAGTGGACCAGTGGACACTGGGGAGTAGGGCCCGCTGGGGCCACCACCAACCTGCACCAGCTGAGGGTAGCCCAGCAGGAAGGGGCCGGCCTCTCGCAGCCACCCCATGCACAGGTCCTGAGGACTTCCAGGGCTCACCCCCTGGCGCAGCCAATGTGCCAGAGCGCCAAAACCCACGGCGCGTCAGCCCTCGGGTCTGCGACCCTGTAGCTGCGTTCAGTTCCGAGTCAGCCGAAGGCCTGCGTTGACCTGGGGAGTCGTTTACTCACTGATGAAGGGCTGCTGCCTGCCGGGAGCCACCGCCCAGCTCCAGATCACAGCAACACAGACGCTGGGCGCGTGGCTGGGTGTGAGCACTGGTGTGTGGGCGCTGAGTAGGGATTCGTGGTGCCTGGGACTGTGCTAGCCTTGGGGGAGGCCCCGCTGGGGGAGCTCCAGCCTCCACTTGGTTTCTCCCACTTCCCCTCTGGCACACACGGTCCCCTGTGGGGTGGTGGGCACTGCGCGGGCGTCACCGACTTCGGAGAGCGCACTGTCTGTGGGCCCCTATCGGCGCCCGGGAGCCCATGGCGGCGCATCTGAACACACATGGAGGAGCACTCGGGGCACCCAGGTCCTCAGCAACTGAAACCGGATTTCAGAGCGGCCCTGTCGGGCCTGACGTCAGCTCCTGAAGCACCCGTGACTGCTGTGACACACGTCCTTAAGGCATTTCGTAACTCTTAGACCGTCATCGTCATTGCCAAAGACCCTTTAAAAGTTGAAAATGGGGACGGAGCGATAGCCCAGCGGGTAGGGTGTTTGCCTTGCACGCGCCGGCCCATGCCGGCCAGGGTTCGATTCCCGGCATCCCATATGGTCCCCTGAGCACCGCCAGGAGTAATTCCTGAGTGCAGAGCCAGGAGGTAACCCCTGAGCATTGCCGGGTGTGACCCAAAAAGCAAAAAATAAATAAATAAATAAATAAATAAATAAATAAATAAATAAATAAATAAAAATAAAAGTTCAAAATGTTGTTCTGATAATTCCCTGATGTCTCCAGGTCCTTAGCTACTGTTCTCAGAGATGCAATTTCCCACGGTTCCTAACAAAACAGCCCTATCTGGGGAGAAACACCCCCGTGCCCTCCTCTGTCATCCTTTACAAGCCGAGTCACACGTTAGAGCCTTGCCCGTGCTCCCTGAGGACGCGGCGCGCAGGTCACCAGGCGGTGGCTGAGGGCTGGCAGCTCCTGAGACCTGCTCACGCCTGTTTCCAACCCTGCGCGCATCCCGGGCCTCACCCCTCAGCCTTGCCCTGGCGCATCCAAATTCCCCGATGGGTCACCAGCCTTCTGATGTCAGCAGCACGTTAGGTCAGCAGCCTTTCCAGGTGGACACAGGGAAACAGCCCTGACCTCCCAGAAGTCTAACGAAGTGGGGGTGAGCAGCCGCCGTGGGGAGGGGGAGGGGTGAGCCGCTGCCCTGTGTGTGTGTGTGTGTGGAGAGAGAGAGAGAAGAGGGTGAGCCGCTGCCGTGTGTGTGTGTGTGTGTGTGTGAGCTGTGTGGAGCTGCTGCCTTGTGTGTGTGTGGAGGCGTGAGCCACTGCGTGTGTGTGTATGAAGGCTGCTGCCATGTGTGAGGGCTGAGCCGCTGCCGTGTGTGTGTGTGTGTGTGTGTGTGTGTTGAGGGCTGAGCCACTGCCCTGTGTGAGGGGTGAGGGCTGAGCCGCTGCCGTGTGTATGTGTGTGTGTGTGTGTGTGTGTGTGTGTGTGAGGGCTGAGCCACTGCCCTGGAGGGGTGAGGGCTGAGCGCTGCCGCTGCCGGCGCGCGTGTGTGTGTGTGTGTGTGTGTGTGTGTGGGTGAGGGCTGAGCCGCCGCGTGTGTGGAGGGTGAAGTGAGGGATGAGAGGCGAGCTGCTGCCCGTGTGGCCTCTGCTGACGCCTGCTGGGCCTGCGTCTCCATTCTCTGAGGCTTCGCCCTCACCCGGCAGGAGGCGGGGCCTGTGCATGGGTCTCAGCCCACAGCCCTGGTGACTGCAGCTGCCGTCTCAGACAGGCTGGACACAGGCAGCTCCTAGCCGCCCCTCCCCTCCCTGCCCTGCTCAAGAGCTTCCAATTGTGCCAACGTATCTTCCAAGCCCGATTTTCCGGCTGACCCCAGTCCTCCATAGGTGATCAGAGACATAGCTCCAGGTCTTCACCTTTCGATCGCTTACCTACAGGGGCTGGGAGTGCCCTGGGTACAGCGGGCCCAGATGGGTGCAGAAGGCCCAGAGGGGTCCGGGAGGTCGGCCAGTGCCCCCAGAGGGGTCTGGGAGGGGAGGCCAGTGCCTCTAGGGAGGTCCAGGAGGGAGGCCAGTGCCGTCCAGGGAGGCAGGGGTCCAGGAGGGGAGGCCAGTGCCCCCAGAGGGGTCCAGGAGGGGAGGCCAGTGCCTCCAGGGAGGTCCGGGAGGGGAGGCCAGTGCCCCCAGAGGGGGTCCAGGAGGGGAGGCCTGTCGCACTACACCTGCCCAGAGCCTCTGCATCTGGCCTGGAGTTGCCTCCTGCAGGTCACTGTGTAGATAGGGAGAAGGACAGTTTGAATGTGGCAGTTTATCTGACCATGTATTCTATACTGGCTGGTATAAATATTCTCTCATGCTGCCACAAGAATCGTGGGACTAGCTAGATCTTACCAGCATATTTGCCTGGCCATGTTGGATCTCTAAGTAATTAGACCAGAGAGAAATGCTGTTTGCCTCCAAGCAAGCAAGCATGGCTCTCTGATATACTCAAAGGCAGCTAAAATACAAAACTACCGTGAAGTAGACGAGACTCTTGTGAAGGTTTGGAGAAATATTTAACTGGCATTAGTATTAGTCTTTGGTACAGAGACATGCCATCTCAGAAACCCCCTTCTCTACCCTACAGAGGCATTTCCAGGGCACATCTTGGCTCGTGACATTAGCATCTAAAAGGGCCTAGGTGAGGTGCTGGGAGAAATTACCTCAGGGCATTTGACCCTGCCTGCTTCCCATAAAAGTGGGAGGTCTGCGTTGCAGGGATATAAAACTAGCCTGCTTCCTCTCT